>CM044434.1:152017236-152047781 GCA_024363595.1 Xenopus borealis
GATGAAGGACTTTTCCCTACTCCTGATGCCAACTGCAATAGGGCAGAGGAAAGTGAACCTCTCAACAACTAATCTAAAACAGATACTCTGTAAGGCTACACATTTATTGTTATTGCTAATTTTTATTACACAACTTTCTATTCAGACTGTCTCCTAATTATATTCCAGTCTCTAATTCAGATCAATGCATGTCTGCTAGGGTAATATGGACCCCAGCACCCAGATTGCTGAAACTGCAGAGCTGATGAATAAAAAGCTAAATAACTCAAAAACAACAAATAATAAAAATGAAAACCAATTGCAAATTGTCTCTGAATATCACTCTCTACATCATACTAAAAGTTAATTCAAAGGTGAACAACCCTTTAACACCCAGATATGTGGTTCTTAAAGTTACAAGAGTTACTTTTTGAAGAGTTACTTTTTGCCTAGAAGATGTATTAGAGTTCACTCGTGGGGTCCACGAGGCTTGGGGTCCACCGGGTTTTTTTTTGGTGTTCCACTGAACCAGATCGACCAATGGAAATCTGACACCAGCTACTGTATGAAGTGAAGATGAAACGTGACAGGTGGCTAAGAGGGAGATAGTGAAGCATAACTTGATTATATCATAAAAAGTACAGAATGTTGATCTGATTATATTTAAAAAGTGTCTTATTTCATTGAGCAGAAGCTTATATTCAATTATCATTTCGCAATAGATCTCCTATAAGCAAATAAAAAAATCAAAGGACCAAAAACAGACAGCCAGGGCCAGGTTTACATAATTGGCACCCCTAGGCCATTGGTGCTCATCTCCCCCATCTCTTTCATTTGCGCATGTGCAAATTTTCATCATCAGGTCTGGAGCACTGGGGATTGGTGCAGGGGAAATAAAAAACACGATTGTATCTCCTGCACATCCCCAGTGCTTCCGAACCAATGTGGTTGCGATTGGGTGACATGACACCCTTATAACCCTGCTGCTCTAGGTGAGGCCTTTGTGGCCTTTCCAAAAACTAATTTTAAAATTCATAACGGGGAATGGCCTCCCCATAATTCCAAGCTTTCTGGATAACAGGTTTCCAGATGGATACCAATCCTAGTTTGCAATTATATAGCCTATAAAGAGCCTCTCAACTGGGAACCCAAGTTACCTACTGTATCAATCATAGATAAAGTAGCATATTGTGTGATATATATATATATATTTTAAGAATACAACAGAAATGAGGAAGAATGATGCACTGCATGCACTGAGCCAGAGGCAGGAATTGGAAACTTAGGCTACCTTCTGTGTCTATCAGTGATTAATTGGCACGTTGTGTGTTATATATATGTTTTAGGAATACAATAGAAATGAGGAAGAATGATACACTGTATGAATCCTGTGGTTGTTAAGCTGTGGTTGAACTATAGCTTCTATTATTTATAGTCACCTAACAGTGAAGAAGTTCATGAAGAGATGAAAATCCCACGGTTGCCAGCCTATGGCAATTATTGTGTTACATTTAAACAGATCTGAATACCAATTTTAACTTAGATGAAAAGTTGTCATCTACACACTGCAGTGCCTCTAGAGGTTGGGATCATTTGATAGGCAGAAAACACATTAGAAAGGTTTATACTTTTCTTAGTGTGATGCCAATGCAGTCAACACAGTGGGTGACTCATCATTTCTGATCTCAGTCTTGTATATTCAGGGAAACCAAAGTCACTGAACATATTGAAAGCAACATGGGGAGAGAAGATACATTTAACAAGCAAGTTTCTAGGAACTTTGATTTACTGCTTTAAACAAGCCTGCCATGTGTAAGTGAAGGAACAAGCTTCCTTTATGACTTCAAACTGAAATGTAACAGATTAAATTCATCAACTGCCATAACATTTATGGATTATTAGTATGTTAGTTAAATTCTCAAATATAAAAAGAGTTGGACTGGCCTACCAGAGTACCGGAAGATCTTCTGGTTGGCCACGACTGTAGTGGGTGATAGGAGAATTCTCATCTGCTTAAATTTGTTTTCACTATGGGCCTTTAGGTACTATCGAGGCCTCAAAAGTCTAGTCTTTGAAACCTGATCCAATAGTGAGTATAATAGGGCAAAAGTAGCCCTAAGGATCTGAACTGAGTGGCAGATCTGGAAACTGCAGAAGCTTAATAATGTTAAAGGTTTCTCTCCAAAAAACTAAATCATTTCTGATTCCGCCAAATTGTAGTCGACCGTGATGCTTGCAAGGGAACATGATTACACTTTACAAATACATTATACATTACATTAAAGGACATTATAGACAAATATCAGGGGACCTTTTTACCCATAAAGAGGATCACCAGAGGCCACCCCTTCAGACTAGAAGAACATGTAACTATGTGATGGTCAGGTTTGT
Source organism: Xenopus borealis (assembly GCA_024363595.1). NCBI lineage: Eukaryota > Metazoa > Chordata > Amphibia > Anura > Pipidae > Xenopus > Xenopus borealis. The sequence goes on from CM044434.1 coordinate 152,019,607, forward strand.
CTGCTTGCAACCCATATGAAAAATGTGTATAAAGGTACAGAAAGGTGGGTCAGCCTATGAGCATTTGAATCCAGCAAGCTAATAACAATTGGCTGATAGCAAGTCCCTAATAACTGGGTGAAGTAAGTGGTCATTAACTGTACCTACAATAGACCTCACACACACTTTGGCTTGGTTCTATCTTTTCAGTGACTTGTGAACAAGATCTCACTGATCTCAAGATATTACTGAAATGACTTTGGTAATTTTTTTTTCTTTGAACAATATGGAACATTGACAAGATGCATCACAATTCATTAGATGAAGCTAGAGAACCTCTATCCCCCATAGACAGTACAGTTGTCCCATTGGGTATTTGTTTTTACAACCATAGTGTGAAAACTTAAATCAAAGGCACATTGGACCTCAAAATTCTAAAGTGGATTTAACAGAAGTATGTTTTCTATGTAATCCTGATCAAAATTTCAGTCACACACCAGAATAGGAATATTTGTGTTGCAGTCACAATAGCCGCTTTAGCCAATTCTCAGGATGCTAAAAAAGTACAACTTAAAACTTATGAGCTTTGCGACTTTGACCGCACACCGCAAAGTTCACACGAGTTTTATGTACCTATAAAATATTGTTTTATAATTTTTTTTCAGAGAGTCTTAAAAATGTATTTCTATATTTCTTATATTTTTGAGGTCACTACAACAGGATTTTTTTTTTTTTAATAAGGGACTAGTAGACAATGGCAATGGCAAATACTAACATAAAACAGCATCATCCTAGTCCCAGAAATTATATAAATACATTTATATATCATTCTGTACTTGTATGTGTGGTATAACACCATCATAGATAGATAACCCCCTGTAAGGAAAGTCTGTCCCAATACACATAACTGGCCCCAAGTCATCTTGTGCCCTATCTGGATCCTACTTGCAGACTAAACTGGCCATGCTATCTGGCTACACATTGGTCCAGAAGTATTAGTTATGATTGTCTTCACACAATTCAGATCCAGATTGGTGCTTATGATGGACTGACCCTAATCTTTGCACAGAAGATCAAAAAGATCAAAGGTAGATATGTGCTGGTCAACAAATATTCAACACTCTACCCTAACATGAGTAATCCCAACCCACACCCAAAACAACAATTCTCTGATGTAATTAGTAGGCCTGGATTTATGGGAAGGCTTGGGCCGAGGCTGACACAATTACAGGGTGGGCATGCTGCCTAGTTGCTTCTATTGGCTAATTTCAACACCTACTTAGGACAGGACACATGGTAAATTTTTCACAGTTACTTACATCTCCCACATGCAAAGTCCTCATTTCCAGTATAGTCAAGGAAAGTGCATGGGGGCAGATGAGGTGACAGACAGGGGCTTTCCTAGGGCCACCAGAAATACAAATCAAGCCTTAGTCATCAGACAGGGTGGGAAAGAGTATATAAACAAGCCTAGTTACCATCTGAATCATATTCCTAGTGCAAATGGAAAAATTATATTAAAAAGCTTTATTCATTTATTGTTCATATAAAAGCATGACATGACACACCAAATGCATCATAAGCCTAACGCATTTCATGGAATTGCACAATAACATGTACAGCCCTGGCCACTTCTTCCTTCTTTGGCCTTTTCAGATATGAACTATTCCAGCATGGGAATAAACAGGAATACAAGCCTACCTGTCATCATCCTTCAAAACAAAACTTGAGCTAGTTTTATGCGAAACAAGTTTTAAACAAAAAAAAAAACACATTATTTCTTATCAGGAAAATGGATCGGAATCTCAGCAAGCTCCCAATGCATTAATCAGGTAAAATGCATTCAGGCACATCAGCGGAAAGTTTCAGATGAACAACACGACTTGAGCGTAAATTCAAACAGACTCAATCAGCAGCCAAACTGAAATAGCAGAAAGGCTGTATAATCTTCAAAGAGCAGTGTTTTTGCAAAAATATATCTCAGGGGAGAATAATGAATGACAAACACTGTCTTAGAGTCTGAGAAAGAAGTAAAAGAGCAGTGCAGAAAATCTGAGTAGGATGTGAAGGAAAACATGCGTCTCTTACAGAATGCTGACCGTAACAAATACTTCCAATATTCCATCAGAAACAGATGTTAAAAACAACTAAAAAGCACTAAACCCATGTAATTGCATCAGCAGCAACAATGTTTAAAGCTGTAGACAAACACTTGTGACTTGGAGCTGCAAATTCATGATTATTTTTCTGGAATTATTAAATATAGGTTTATATAAACAGGCTGCTGTATAGAGATGAGGGAACCCCATTTGTAGGAAATGGGCTAAAATGCCCATATTTAGGGCAATGGAACATGAATGAATATATTTCGCATTTGGGGTTTATGTGTGGGTCAGGCCAAATGTCAGCCCACAACTAAGTGCCTACTGGGTACAAAACATTAACTATAAATATTGCTTTTACTTCTCTATTTATGGCCCTGTGGATTTCCTAAAGTGCTGAATGTCCCACTTCCATCTGTCTGCATAAGTATGGGTCAGGCCAGGGCCGCTATCAGGGGGGCGTAGGAGTAGGGTTCCCACCTTTTCAGAAAATTTCTACTGGCCGGTGGTGGGGGCTGAAACAAAAGGGGCAGGCTGTGACTTAAAAGGGATGGCAGACAAACTTGGAGCACAGCACCCAATAATGAATAAAATGCCTTTATTTCAATTTTTCTGGCAACAGTCTGGACATGGCGACGTTTCAGACCTCATAAGGTCTTTTATCAAGCTCACCTGCTAGTATACAAGAGCTCTTTTTATACATGATTAGCCTTACGCCATCTAGTGGTCTTAGTTACAAAATTTCAATACTTCATTTACATGGTTACAAAGTTTCAATCCTTCATTTGCATATTATATGTGACAATGTTTCAATGCTTTTTCCACATTAAGTGATCTCATATTTATAGCTTCATGCAACATTGTTATATGTCATATTATCTAACATTTTGTCTCCTGTTCCATGCTATTTGCAAGCCAGGATGTCTGTAAGACATAAGTATTGGAAAAAGATGTTTAAAAACGTGTTTAAAAACAATTAAATGCGAAAAATAGCCTGAAGATCATATTCCCTATTTAATCCCAGAGGATCAAGGGTCTCTAGTTTCCTTATCCATTGGGCCTCCTTTTTGAGTAATATTTTCACCCGGTCTCCCCCTCTACGTATCTTGGGGACATGGTCCACCACTTGATATCGTAGTTGTTGTATCCCATGGCCCTTTTCCACAAAATGTGCAGCTACTGCTTGATCTGTCTTTTTGGTTCTGATAGCAGATTTATGCTCCCTGATCCGTTCTCTCACCATGCGGCTCGTCTGGCCAACATATAATAGGCCACAGGGGCATTTGATTATATATATTACATAAGATGACATACAAGTATAGTATCCCCGTATTTTTATGGGGGTCCCTTTGCGTGGGTGATGTATCACATCTCCCTTCTGACAGTTTGAGCAGCAGCTGCACGCCAGGCATGGAAAGGTGCCATGTTTAACTGGGAGTATTGTTCTCTGGGTATCCCTTTCACTTCCCAAATCAGATTTTACCAACATTGAGCCAATAGTTCTGCTGCGTTTGTATGACATTACTGGGGGTTGTTGAAAACAAGGTATCCCAGGAATGCCATCTCTTAGGAGTCCCCAGTGTTTTCTGATAACGCCAGCAATCTGTGGGCTCAGGGTATTATATCTAGAGACAAAGGGAATACGATTAATTTTTCTCTTGTTTCGGCCAATTGTTGGAGTTTCTATATTCCTGTCCTCTATTTCCTTACGTTGGACCTTTAAAAGTTTTTTGGGGTAACCTCTCTCCTTAAATTTCTCCTCCATCTCATCCAATCTTTCACTGAGCTTTTCTGGATCAGTGACTATCCGTTTAACTCTCCCAAACTGTGATTTGGGTAATGACTTTATCACCTGTGGTGGATGAAATGAATCGAAATGGAGGAGAGTGTTCCTGTCCGTGGGCTTAACATATAAGTCCGCGGATAAGGAACCCCCTTGGTTTGTAATCATAGTATCGAGGAAGGAAACCTGCTCTTGATTGATATGTGTTGTAAATTTAATACATGGCAATGCGGTATTAAAAGGGATGGGCCAAGATGTAAAAGGGGGGTGAGGCCACATCAAGCAATGGCCAGAAGGCGGAGAAAAGTTAAGTTTTAAGTGGAGGGCTTAGGGCTTCTTTTAAAGGAAAATTCAACCCCTAGGTTAAAAAAATCTCCCCCCCCTGTGTAGGCCCCTCCCCCTGACCTACCTTCGCCCCGGCAAATGCCCCAAACTTGTTACTTACAGGTCCTCTCCAGCGGAGTTCACTGGCACCATCTTCTCCCGATTCTTCCTGGATTGACTAGCGTTTTCTGTATGCACAGTACGAGGGATTTTTGCTGGTGCAGAATTACTGCGCATGCGCCAAAAATCAGTTTCCGAAAAGAGAAATCTGAAACGTTTTGGCTTTTGGGCGCCTGTGCAGTAGTTCCGTACCAGCAGACTCCTCCAACTGCGCATGCGCCCAAAAGTCACAAACTTTCTGATCTTTTTTTCGGAAAGTTCCCCCAGCCCACCCCAGACATTAACTGGGAGTTACTGATATATACAGTCTACAATTGATTGAACACGAGACCCAGGGTATTGACACCCAGATCTATAATGCCACTGGATGAGTTTGGCTCTGAATTGATATTATGGAATGAATTACTTTATTGCTGTCAGGAATTCCTGGAATTTGAGCAGTGGACTGAGTGTTTTTTAATCTTTGCCTATATTTCCTTTTGTTACTTTTGTATGACAATTAATGGCCCAAGTATTGTGTGATTTGTTCTCATTAGAAATCTATATTAATTTGAATGATCAATTGCAGGCCGTAACATTGGCACAGACAATCATTTGTCTGACATCTGATCGTCTATGGCCTGCTTTAGATACAAACTGACAGAACAATAAAAGAATGTACAAAATATAGTTATGGGAGAGAGCAGAAAATTGGAGAGGGGCTGACCTGGAATAAAAGTGTCACTGAGAAGTTATTAGTAAACAGAATATACTAAAATATGGAAAAAAGGAAAATTTAAAGACAAAAAAGTGAATTGGGTGAAAGCAATGTTTAAGGGGAACAGGGAAATCAGTGAGGGAAAAAAATCCAAAAAATAAGACAGTAGATGAGAACAGAGGAGAAAAGTCTTAAAGTGGTAGAACAGGTGTTTATTTTTGAATTACTGGCTTGGAGGCAAGTTTTGGTTGCATAAAAACCAGACAGTACTTTTGTTGTTCCCCAACTTTTTTTTACTTCTGAATGTTGCTCACAGGTAAAAATGATTGTGTACACCTAGGGTAAAGGGATGGGGAATGAAAACAAACAGCCTTAAAATTAAAATTAAACTAGGCAAGATCACAAAAGGACTGCCAAGAGACATAAGGGGCATATAAGGGGAGAGGATTAGGAAATGGATATTTAGAGACTAGAAAATAAAAGACAAGAAGTGTAATAAAAAAGACATAGCAAGAGACGGGGAAAAACATGGAAGAAGAAATAGGAAAACAGGAAAACTGTAAACTAGTAAGAGAGGATTGAATGAATTTAATTTGACATTAAAAGCAGTTTATATGAATAAACTGAAGTTCCACGCATTTCATCATGATGAATTCCTGAACCTTTTATTCACAGTCACATTCACATAAACCTTTCCACTTTGCATTGTTGCACACTCAGTCCCAGTTGTTATAAGAGAGCAGTGCAAGCTATCACAACACCCAGTGCAACCCTGAAGCTCACCTGCCATAAGAGTACAAGTGAGCAAGTTAGCAAACTATGGTGTCCCCCTGACAATGGTTTGCAGGATCTTTAATATAAGTTTTAAAAAAGAAAATAGAAGAAAGTAGTAAAACCCCCTCTTTATCAGTGATTAATAGTGATGGGCGAATTTATTCGGCAGACGCGAATTCGCGAAATGGCAGCGAAAATTCGGCAGCCGAAAATTCGCTGCCGTCAAAAAAAAAATGAGTAGCGCGGCGAAATTGATGCGACGTGCCAAAAATAATACGACACACATCGGAAACGACGCGAATCGTCGATAACGTCACAACGCGCATCAGAAACGTGCCGCGACTTGTTTTGCTATTTTTTTTCGCCAATTCGCAAATTTCGCTGGAAATTCGCCGAAGCGAAATGGGATAGATTCGCCCATCACTAGTGATTAACTAATTGGTTAATTCATAACCAATGTGCACAGTGCTTGGAACAATTTTACATTTTCAGATGGATTATAAATTCATTCATTAATTAAATACCAGTTCTGAATTGATTACCAATTATCAAGGTTACATACTTTTGTATGTCAGTAGTTAACATAATACCATATAAACAAAAATCTTAAATCAATAAGTGTTCACTAATATAGCATTTGCTTATATCCCAGACAAGTCATTCAAAGTAAAATAATTGTTAAAGTGCTAGTATTGTGTCAAGAATCTTACTAACTTAATAGCCAAGGGTACCTTGTAAGGTGCAATAAATACCATAAATGCCATATGAGCAAAATCTTAAATCAATTAGTGTTCACTAATATAGAATTTGTTTATATCCCAGAAAAGTTATTCAAAGTAAAACAATTGCTCAAATTCTAGTGCTAGTTATATGATTTGCTTGTAGAGTATGTATGGTAATTATTGCACCTTACAATGTAACCTTGATCACTGGTAATCAATTCAGAACTGGTATTTAATTAATTAATTAATTAATTAATTAATTAATTAACTTATAATCGGCACAGAATTGATCTGAAAAGTAAAAATGTTACAAGCACTGTGTATATTAATTAATCAATTAGTTAATCACTGATAAAGAGGGGGGTTTACTACTTTCTTCTATTTTCTTTTTTAAAACGTAATTCCTTGGTGCTCACACCTCCTTTTTCAGTCAGTAATTGAGTTCCTTTACTTGATAGGGATACACAGGTTTTTTTATGAGCAGGATCTTTTATATAGTTTAGCCCATTTGGGTACATGAATGGTAATATGAATAGATTCCTGCTTGAGAGAGGAAATAAAATATATTGACTACAGGCATGGTATCCCTTATTTGAAAACCTTTCATCCAAATCCAAATTATGGAAAAGGTCTCCCATAGAGTCAATTTTTAAGCAACTGATATCCTTTTTCTCTGTAATAATAAAACAGTACATTCTGTTTGATCCTAACTTAGCGGCATGAATCCATATTGGCGGCAAAATAATCCTGTTGGGTTTACTAAATGTTTAAATGATTCTGAGCAGACTGAACTGATGAAGATCCAAATTACAGAAATATGCAGATATTTCTATTATTACAGAAAACCTTAAGCATTCTAGATTATAGATGACTGTATTATAAAGGAACAGTGACAGATTTTGGCTATTTTGTCATTTGATAATTAGTAAAAAAAAAAAAGAGAGAAAGTCAAAGGCTAATCCCCTATTGGTTAAAATAATTTCACCAAGAGATATCCTTCACAGAGTGAGTAGGAGCTGACTATCAACATAACTTTGAAAAAAACTCACATGAGGGATGTAGGAGGGGTTCAGACTTTATGGCAAAACATTTTCCCACTTACGTATAGTAAAGCCTTTAATTACATTAAAGGTATAACATCTAGAAAGTCAATCAATAGTGTTTCACTAGACCTTGAAAGGTCACTGTCTCTTCTTCCTCCTTCAGCATCTTGTCCCTAAGCAAAAGCAGCAATGGGAAAAATAACCTTATGTTTATTTGCGGGTTTCAGGCTATACAATATTAACTTAGTGTGCCAATTCGACAGAACTCAACCAAGTTTAAACTGAATTTCACTCTGTAGATTGGCGAAACAAAGAACCTTGTTAAAGGAGAATTGACTTCTCAACACAATTCTCATTGCTAATATACAACACAAGGCACAAACCATGTTCCGCTGATTGTTCATGGAATAGTTCACAGTGGAGCCTTCTGAGGATCTGTGAAAACATTTTGTATCTCCCTCCCATTGTTTTCCAAATCAAATATCTGGCATTTCTAGTACATGTAACATTAATTTTGAAGCTTGTTCAACCAGACCCAGGACGATTGTGGAACCTAAACTTTTGAGGAATTTGCAAGACTTACTGATTGGGTGCCTTGGCTTACCCCCTTTTATACAGAACTAATTAGTTGAATGAATTTGTTTTGCTTTATAAAGTAATACTTTTCACAACCTTCCTTGCAGGACCAGGGCCTGGTTCCGAAAGCTGCAAAGGACAGACGGGACAGAGCACATGTCCTGAATGACCAATTTGCTGCAGAGAAATTACTCTACACAAATTGGTGTGTTATCTGTAAAAAATAAATAAAAGTTAAACAACTGGAGGCCAGTGATCATTAGAGGAAGTCTGCTTCCTCTATAGCAGTGATACCCAACCAGTAGCTCGCGAGCAACATGTTGCTCTCCAACCCCTTGGATGTTGCTCCCAGTGGCCTCAAAGCAGGTGCTGATTTTTGAATTGCTGGCTTAGAGGCAAGTTTTGGTTGTATAAAAAACAGATGTCCTGCCAAATATTCTCTCCTGTAGGCTGCCAGTCCATATATGGGCTACCAAAAATCCAATCAGAGCTCTTATTTGACATCTCCATGGACTTTTTCATGCTTGTATCGCTCTCCAACTATTTTTTAAATTTAAATGTGACTCAGGAGCAAAAAAGGTTGGGCACCTGCTCTATAGTTACTTGGAAATGCCCCCTTCCTAGCAGCTCTTCTAATTGAGAGCTGGCAGGGAGCAATGAAAGTTGGGTAGTGGAGTACGGGGAGTTGGCTGTGTGCAGCGGGCCCCTCTTAAGAGTATTTTTGGGAGTGATTTGGTAGTACAATGTGATGCTACTGCCAGTGATCTTTAACCAAATGGACATTTTTTTAAACAATGATAAGGTGCTTCCGAGTAGATGGAACAAAATATAGTAAAAGTAAAGGTTACACAGTACACAGTGGCTCACACATGTTAAGGTTATTCTTATTATCTGATTCATTTATGCCTGAGCTCATGCATAATTGTATACCACTTTAAGCTAAGCCTTTTCTACTGATCATATTCTCTCATATCAAAGGTCAGCAAGTTCCAAATTATGTTTATCACTGTTTTTTACCATAATCACACATTTCATGTTTAATCATACTTTTGTTCAAGGATGATCCCATTACACAGGACTAGGAGAACAGTCATTCAATACTTACTTGGTTATTGTGGGAAACCATCCTAATCCACCTTAAAGCATAATCATTAACTAATTCTGTATGTACCAGACTTATAAATAAATGGTCTGTCCACCAATATGGTATAACAGAATAAATAGATACTTCTGTGTCTTGTGTCTGGTCTCTGCATTATTGTATCTATTTCTCCTGCAGTTTGACAATCCATTTTATATTTGGCACCAACCTCGACACACACTAGACCAACTTTTTTGCCTGTGAGCCAAATGTAAAATATGACTATGAAGATTCTCATTCATCCAGGTCATGATATACACAAGTAACTCTTGGACTCAAAATTTCTCAGCAAGTTCAGTTGTTTTGAGTTGCTTTTGGCTATTCAGATGTAAAAAGAGATCCTGGGGATGCCAAATAAGGGCCACTGAGAGCAACATCCAAGTGGTTGGTGAGCAACGTGTTTCTCTTTAGCCACTGGTTGGGGATCAGACACATCATGTGTTGAATACCCTTTAGTGGAAGCATCTAGTGGATTTATACCAGTCCCTTTCCAAACTGTGGTTTTCATCTTAGACAGGCCAGGATTTGTGCCAAGGCCACAATGGTCCGGGCCTAGGTTGGCATAAATAAAGGGGCAGCGTGCCGCCAATGTTGTGTTTGGTAGCCCAATACTCTTCTTTATAAGCTCATCTGTCTCACTCACGAGTATAAGTGTGATACAACAGAAACAGCAGTCTAATAACTCTACCTTGTTCATGGGTTACACGTGTCCTTGACTTGACTAAGGGGTTGGTTTCCTTAATGGACAAACTTGATATGGGGGCCTTCTGCTTCAGGCTACTCAGCATATCCACCCCTCGTAAAGAGAAAGAGAGCCATGTGCTCCTTTTGTATAAACTATTGACTGGAACTACAGTTACAAGATTTATGTACCAACTGGGGAAATCTCCCTCCCAAATGGCATAGGTATCAGAAGTGGAACTTCCTGAGCCAAAAACTCCATTACGTCTGATATATAAATATATAAATAATAACTGTGTGAAGGCCTTCCACCCTGATATAAAGCTTTTAAAACTGAATATCAATCATACTGTTGGCACCTAAAAAAATGAAAAAATTATTTTGAGTACAGAAAAGCTGCAATGTCTAATAATACTAAGAACATACATTGTACATTGGTTATAGAACATTATCATATTCTTATTTGATTACCCACTCCCTAGTGCATAGGTGACATATTTTTTTCTACATCAACTCATTTTTAAATGATGTAAACTCTTACGTGCTGTTAATTTAAAAATAAAATTTAGCAAACTGGTGTTGGTCCATCATATTTGCTAGACACCATTATACTGCATTCACAAAATGGAATAAAAATTTTCTTTTTAATCCCATTTCAAAAAGTCCTTTTGTGTTTCCTTTTGTTTACTAGATTGTGCTGATTGTATCATGCCTAGACACAGAGTTATTCACTTGTTTACCAGGCAGAGCAAATGTGTGTAAAATGCTAAACACATTCTACCCCAAATAAAAATACACAGATATTGTAAATAATTCATTATAAATATAAGTAATGTATAAGTATGCTCTTAACCATACAGGTTTGGTCATGAAAAATGCATTGTGTAGAACTGTGCTGAGAGTAATATTATTAGAATTCTTCCATTTGGTGGTGTATGGCCAACACATCATACAATTCTATTCTTGACAATTCTAGACTTCCTACTCTACTACAACAGATTAGGAATGGTCCCATGTACAAAGTAAGGTCCATACAGAACTGGATTACAGAGATGGGAGTAGAAGAACTAGCAATCCTGCACAGAACCCTACCCAACTGAATCCCTATGGGACCAACATCAGTGCCCTAGATCTTCAATTTAAGCAAATCCTACTAACAATGTTCAAACATGTAGTGGACATCTTCCCAGAAGAGCAGCAGCAAAGAGAGAATAACTTTTTTAATACCCTTGGTTTTGGAATGCAAATTCTGGACAGATGTATCCTCATACTTCATCCTCTTCATACTCCTGTCCAAGCAGAACATGTCATCTTATTATGCACATGGATAGTCAGATACAAGTGTAACATAGAGACCCCGAGGTTTGGAGATGTCTTACTGAGGTAGTTCCCTCTGTAATTTAGACGCCAAAGGGGGGCCTTAAAAAGTCATGAAGGTATTTCCCCTTTATTGGGTTTAATGGTTATTTAATCAGTTTGATCAAGAAATGCCCAATATGTGGCAGTATTGTTGGATATAAAGCATGGAGTGCAATGTGCTCAGGGTCTTTCCTCGGACCTCACCTCTCTGAGAGGTTGATACCAGCCTGGGGCTATGGTTTGCAGGGTTGGCCTTAGGCCAATTGGACCAATTGGGTGCAATTGGGGCCCGCGCCAATGGGGGCCCCGCACCCAGGAACCCCTTACTTGCTTGAAACAATGCCGGGCCACAGTCACCCATCATTATTGTTTTCAAATGGAGCAGTCCAAGCTGATATAGGCTTGCCTGCGCACACCTGTGCTTTTGCAGAGCAAGATTAGTCTTTGGATTGGAGGCATGCATGCTGCAGCGTGGGATGGACGCATTACCTGTACCACAGTGAGTAACAACCATCCTAGCAGTCAGCCCAGGTATCACTACTAGTTGACTGAGTTGGCCGGACGGTTGCACCACACCACCAGGCCCAGCTGCTTATCCTGGCTGCACCACACCTCCAGCACAAAGTACAGTTTACACAGGCTGTGGGCAGAGGTGCAAGGGCTATGTGAAAGTTTCCACCCAAACTCACTGCAGCACATTCTAATTGGCATTTCTGCAGTGGGTCTGTGTTTTTTTTATATTTGCTGTCATAGTATTAAGGAATATAAAGAATTACATTTTCTGAAATTGCAAACTGGAAAGATGCTGAATAAAAAGAAAAATAACTAAAAAAACATAAATAATAAATGAAAACCAATTGAAAATTGTCTCTGAATATCTTTGTACAATGTTGGTGGATCTTTAAATCTGGGGGGGCACCACCGAAGCTGTACCAATTGGGCCCCACAATTGGTAAAACCGGCCCTGATGGTTTGTGTTCAATTTAGATACAGCTTAGGCAGATTTAGTCAGTTTAAAGCTATAGTTGCTCCAGGAGCGAGAGGGAGGTTTATGGAAGGTACCTAGCAGCCCTTCGCTCCAACGAGCAGGAATTGAAGGGTTAGGACCCCATCGCGTTTAAGCCGCTAGTACAGGGATTTTCATTTGGTGAGATGAGGAACAGGTAGGGTGCGAAGATACAAGACCCCAGAATGAGGAATACAGAGAACTGTGCACTTCTATCTATCTTACAGTTATGTCAGAGGTTAATATGCTCATTGTTCATATTGTCAAGTTAAAGCCACTGGAAGCATTGTTGTTAAAAAGCTGTGAAACTGCAACTAAATTGCAAAAATAGAGTAAAAAAAATAGTAATTTAGTAATTAGGGTTCATATTTTTTTAACAGATGTTTTAGCCTCCTGCCACAAAAACAGCCACTGCAGAATTGGATTTGCTGGAAAAAATAAAATAGCATAAATGTATCTGGCTGAGAAAAAACTCCATTACTTTCTGTCGCTATCAGGGTGACATTGCTAAACACATTTGCTGTATTTTTCTCACTTGAAAAAAATAGAAAAGCAGATGATTTTAAAAAATGAGTTGTAAACCAGGACAGAGTATGTGATAAATGGACAATTATTTTTCTTGTCAGTGAAATAAAGAGCTGGCTATTATGAACTCTCTCGTTAAATCGCTCTGTATAAGACCTTTCCCACTTCTGTTTTTTTTTTACTCCTTGTCATGTTTTTGAAAAATGATGTTGGAATTCTGTATATTAAACAATCTCAGTGCACAACTTGTCCTAAGAAATGTTGACCTCCTGCATTAGCTCTTTTATTTTGTCGTGTTTCCATGCAACAATGAATTTTTAGTGTAATGTTAAAGGGGAATGAAAGCCTAGGTTACTTTTGATGCACACACTAGCGCTGCTTTCCCTCCTTCTGCATCCATCAACCCTATGTCACATAAGTTTAAATGCCGCCTTCAAACAAAACTTATCTTAAGACCATAACGGTTCATAAAGAAGTTCTAGTTGCTCTACCATGTCCTAGACATAAGCATGAGCAATAGAGTTTTGGTATGCAGGGTAGTTGATGCACATGTAACATGGGTGTGGTTGGCTGTGGTCTGGGTCATTCTTAAGTATATCCAAAAAAGCTTGACTTATATTTTGGAGCACAAAGTTTTGGGGACCAATAAAGGTCATAACTACCCCTGTTTGCTAATCTGTAATGTAATGTACCTTTGATCCATGAACTTCAAAAGAAGAAAGGTTAACAAAAAAGAGGTTTGGAGGTTGGAATGTTTCAGTGTTAAAGCAACCATACACCTAGGGGCAAATTTACTATTACAAATTTACTATTACTTCGATCGTAGGAATCCTATTTCATCAGGACTTAGCCTCAGAAGCCTATGGGAGTGCTCCCATAGGCTTCTATTGCAATTCGGTAGGTCCAATTTGGCGAAGTAGGCAATCAAATAAACTTAAAAATTAAAATCCGTCGCTGGTCGAATGATCGAATATTCGTCCATTTGACTCTATTTGAATGTATTCGATCGTTCGACCATTCCCCATTCGATGGTCCAATATGCCAAAATTCACATATTCGACCAAACGAATAAATCCTACATTCAAAATTCGATCAAACTTCGAATCCTTCATGTGAATTTAGTAAATCGACCCCCTAGACACAATATGGCCACCAATGTGCTAGGTCATCTTGGCCAGATCCGAGCATTTGGCCCTTGGATCAACAATGGGATCATAACAAAGGCCAATACAGGCCATCTGGAGATGCTTATCCTCATCCAATGAGATTTAACCTGCTCAATATGTATCTGGACGATTTTTAGTCAAATATTTGTTGGGAGAAAGTCAGGGAGGGCCCCTACATGGGCAGATAAGCTGCCAACTTGGTCGGATGGAGTGAATTGGCAGCTTAAATTTGCCTGTGTATGGCCAGCTTTAGAGGGGCTCATCTGGGTTAATTTGGATCGTACCTAAAGGTTTTAAAAATAAGGGTGCACATTGGTGCTCCATATAAATAATAGTGAGTAGTCAATAATTATTTTAACAACTTGGTCTTATTCATTTCAATAACTGTGGGTCCCTTAGGAAGCCCATACATGGGTAAATCTGCTTGTTTGGCGAGGTTGCCAAATGATTGGATCTTGCACCTATATGTCCACCCTGAGTGGGTGATATCAGAGTGATCCGATTGTGTGGCCTAGTGCCCAAAGATTGGATCAGAAGACCAGGAATCAGGTGGTAGGATTGAGAACTGCATAAGCAAACCAATGCAGTCCTGGATCTGATGGGAATTTTAAGCCTGCACAATCATCATCTGGTCAATATCAAGGAAGCCCATGGGGTGGTCCTATAAAATGGCCAATAAGCTATCGACTTTGTCGGCAGCTTTTATCGGCCCATGTATGGCCACCTTAATTTTTGTTAGTGAAAAGTAAAGTGAAAAGTCATTCACGATCCCCTCTACAGAGGAAGCAGCCCCCCCCCAGTGGCCAGGGGTTTGTCTCTTCTGTATTTTGTTTTTTAAAATATTGTCAAGGATTAGTAGAGACATGATGCTTAGCATAATTACTCCTCTGCTCCTCTTAATTATGACAAAAGAACTACCTGTACTTAGCAAGCTGCTAGTTTTACTCCAGAGAGGTGTACCACTATCTACTTCTTCATGTGCCCTCCCTCCAAAGAAAATCTTTGGAGATGCCTGGTGCCTGATCTATCTGATTGTGATTTGATGTTACAATATCTTGCACTACCCCGTTTAGAATCCCTTTATAATGCATTTGCTACTATACAGGTCTGTTGCCCCGGAGTATTGCATGCAAAATGGAGCAAAGCTGGAAATTAGAAACTGAAAGCCAAAGTTTTTCTATAGATGAATCAGAAGTAGGGATGGGTGAATTTATTCACGATTTGCGAAACGTTTTGGATGTGCGCGTCTGTTTTTGGAATGAATGCCAGCGTCCAAAACGAGACGCGGCGGCGTTTCACCAATTTTTCGCCATTTTGCAAATTTTGCAAAGAATTCACGAAAAATGTGGTTTCGCCCATCACTAATCAGAAATGAAATAGTCCTATGGCCAGGGCTGCCATCGGGGGGGACAGGGGGGAGAGTTGTACCAGGCCCTAAGGGTAAGGGACTGAGAACTGCCGGAACGGAGGGCAGGAGCACAGGGGGAGGCACCTTCTGTTCATTCCCTTATTGGTCAAAAAAGTTAAAGTCCCATTTGAGCTGCTCAGGGATTGGATAGATAACATGTGGGGGGGCCTGGCCACTAATTTTCTTTTTATGGGGCCAATGACCACACGTGTTTTTTTTATGAGGGGCCCTGACCACCAATATTACTTTTATGAGGGGCCCACCTATGGGTTTTTTAATTAATGTGTGGGGGGGGGCCCTGATCAAAAACATTTTTCCTTATTAATATGTGGGGTACTTTAGCCACCAATGTTTTTTTTACTATGGAGTGGAGGGCAGACTTGTGGGTGGGGCTGGCAGTGGGTGTAGACGTGTCTGAACGTTACAAACCTTGTAGTGGACTGGCCTAAAACCAGCCTGTGGTCAATATCAAGCCAATCACAATGGTCATAACAATACTGTATGTGACTCTCAACTACAGGTATGGAATCTGTTATTCGGAATCCCGCTATCCACAAAGCTCCGGATTACGGAAAGGCCGTCTCCCATTGACTAAATATCTATCTAAATAATCGAAATTTTTAAAAATGTTTTCCTTTTTCTCTGTAATAATACAACAGTAGCTTGTACTTGATCCCAACTAAGATATAATTAATCCTTATTGGAAGCAAAACCAGCCTATTGGGTTTATTTAAAGGGGTTGTTCACCTTTGAGTTCACTTTTAGTATGATGTAGAGAGAGATATTCTGAGACAAATTGCAATTGGTTTCATTTTTTAGAGTTTTATAGCTTTTTATTATTATTATTATTATTATTATTATTATTATTTTTCATAGTTTATGATTTCTATGCTTTCTTCTCCTGACTCTTCCCTGCTCTCAAATGGGGGTCACTGTTATCGCTGCTGTTTATTACTTAGCATTCTATGTGAGCTTCTCCTATTCATAATCCAGCTTCTGATTCAAATTAGTGCAGGGTTGCTAGGGCAATCTGGACCGTAGCAACCACACTGCTCAAATTGCAAACTGAACAGCTGCTGAACAAAAAGCTAAATAACTCAAACACCACAAATAATAAAAAAATGAAAACCATCTGCAAATTGTCTCAGAATATCCCTCTCTACATCATTCTAAAAGTGAACAACCCCTTAAAAGTATGAAGATCCAAATCAGATAAAGATCCGTTACTCAGGAAACACCGAGCATTCTGGATAACAGGTCCTGTACCTGTACAATAAGTCCCAGTACCCATAAATAACCTCTAGCTTCCCCCGCCTTGTTTTTACTTTGCTTTCCAATTCCTCTCGGTTATTTCCAATGTTATGATCATTTCTATTTAAAGTGATTCATGACGAGAGAAGGTATTTCGCGGAATACAATTGCTCCTTAAATGAGGTCTTTAGTTCAATATTCAGACAATCTTCTTCTGATCTTTTTTCCTCCTCCCTCTTTCATTAAATGTTTTTCTTCTTCAAGCCTGGAAACTTCAATAGCCGTGTGCTATTTATGCTTCTGAGAAATAATAAAGTAGAGGCTCACTTCAGTTGGCCCCTTTGATATCAGCGCAGTCACTAAGTAACCAAGACTTGTCAGTTTAAGGCAACTCGCAGTATTTTCAGATGACGAGCCCTTTTACATTCTCCATCCATATCTGTGAAAGCTTTGCTACTTCAAGTGATGAATAGCGCATTATATCTCATCTGCGCTTTTCTGAAGTGCAAATAAAGTGGCACAGATGGCAGCGGTTTATACATCATATCCCCCCCCCCCACCTTTACAAAGGGAGAGGCTTGAATAGAAATATTTGAACTTTCATGGGGAAATTTTGATTGCATATGGTCAGTGGATACAGGAGGCAAATATTACTGATAATATAACAGAATTAAGGAGTCAGTAGTTTCTATAGAAAGCATGATTGTCATATATAGTATTTCAGTTTAACATGCAGGAAAGGGAATAGGCAGGCTCAACGTCTGGAGAATACAGGATTTTAAAGGGATACTGTCATGGGAAAACTTTTTTTTTCAAAATGCATCAGTTAATAGTGCTGTTCCAGCAGAATTCTGCTTTTAAATCCATTTCTCAAAAGATCAAACAGATTTTTATATATATTTCATTTTGAAATCTGACATGGGGCTAGCCATTTTGTCAATTTCCCAGCTGCCCCAAGTCATGTGACTTGTGCTCTGAAAAACTTCAGTCACTCTTTACTGCTGTACTGCAAGTTGGAGTCACCCACTCCCTTTCCCCCCAAGCAGCCTAACAACAGAACAACGGGAAGGTAACCAGATAACAGCTCCCTAACACAAGATAACCTGCCTGGTAGATCTAAGAACAACACTCAATAGTAAAAACCCATGTCCTACTGTGTTTCATTCAGTTACATTGAGAAAGAAAAACAACAGCCTGCCAGAAAGCAGTTCCCTCCTAAAGTGCTGGCACAAGTCACATGACCAGTGGCAGCTGGGAAATTAACAAAATGTCTAGCCCCATGTCAGATTTTAAAACTGAATATAAAAAATCTGTTCTCTTGAGAAATGGATTTCAGTGCAGAAGTCTACTGGAGCAGCACTATTAACTGATGCATATAAAAAAAAATAAGTTTTCCCATTTCCCATGTATCCCTTTAAGCATTTCGTCTGCACAGTGGGAGCTTATATGCATTAACTGCCAGAGTGACACCTCTCAAGTAATTGTTATAATTAGTGATAGGCGAATTTATTTGCAATTTATTTGCCGCGATTCGCCGTAGGCGAATAAACTTGTGAAATGCTGGCTAAATTTCACCTTGGTGAAAATTCGCCGGCGTCTTGTTTTGGACGCAAAAAAAAATGGATGCTGGCGTCAAAAAACGGACGCATGCGACCAAAACAAGACACGGCGCGTTTCGCAAAGCGCAGCTGATTCGCCCATCACTAGTTATAATAGCTTGACTACAGGTTTAGAGGACTAATTACATTTCATATCAAGTGGAAATATGTATGGGATCCCTTATCTGGAAACCCATTGTGCAAAAAGCTCTGAATTATCTCCCACAGACTTATTTTATCCCCATAAACCAAATGTTTTTCTTTATCTTTGTAATAATAACCTTGGACTTGATCCAAGCCAAGATATTATTAATCCTTATTGGAGGCAAAGCAATGCTTTTGGTGTCGTTTAATGGTTAAATGATTTTCTAGGGGACTTAAGGTATGAAGATTCAAACTACAGAAATATCGGTTATCCAGAAAACTCCAGTTCCGAAGCATTCTGGAAAGCAGAATATTAATATGCAAAACATTGCCAGCACTCGTGTATCAGAAGCATTCTGCCTTGTGCCGTCCCCGTGTATTGAAGGAATATCAGCACTCACAGATCTTCTCAAACAGAAATGTTGGCATTGCTTTCAGGATTGGACTGGTGCAGTTAAGGCCCACCAGGTTCCGAACTACAGGCCCGGCATGCACATGCTCTAACGGTGAGCGGACTGCTGCCGCACAAATTTTTTTTTTGTTCAGGGACAATCTAGAAGCGGGTCTGGGTCGGCAGAGGCCCACCAGGTTTTTTCCAGGTTTCCCGCCGGCCCAGTCGGACACTGATTGCTTTGAATTAATCTTTTTCACCAAGACAAGACCAGTATGAATTCCATTCATGGGCATTAATTGAAGAGGTTGTTCCCCTTTGAGTTAAAATAAAGTATGTAGAGAGTGATAACATGAGATAATTTGCAGTTGGTTTTCATTTTGTGGTTTTTGAGTTATCTTGCTTTTTATTCAGCAGCTCTCCGGTTTTGCAATGTCACCCATCTGTTTGCTAAGGTCCAAATGACCCTAGCAACCACATACTGATTTCAATCAGAGAATGGCATTGGAATATGAGAAACCTGAATAGAAAGTTGAGTAATAGTGATGGGCGAATTTATTCGCCAGAGGCGAATTAGCGGCGAATTCCTGGGATTTGCCGCTGGTGAATAAATTAAAAAAAAATTCGCCGAAAAAAACGAGTCGCGCGTCGTTTTTGACGCGACGCGACGAAAACGACGTGAAGCGAAACGGGGGAGATTTGCCCATCACTAGTGAGTAATAGAAAAGAGCGATAAAAATAATTGTGTAGCCGTTGCATTTGTTTTTTCAATGGGGTCCCCCATTTTAAAGCCGGAGAGAGTCAGAAGAAAAAAAAATCAAATAACTAATATTATGCTAAATATATATAAATATAATAAATAAATATAAATATAATAAATATATATTATTAACTTAAATGTTAACCACCCCTATCATACATAAACCACGTTCTTGAGTGTGTCTGAGTTCATTAGAATCATATGAGGTTACAACAAACACTAATTTCTTTAGGAATTATTCACAGTTGTAAGGGACCACCACAGTTATATACTGTACAATTTCCATAAAGCAAGTTTTTTTTTAACTCCCTTGTATGCTGCAATTTTCCAGTAACTATTAGAGATTGGATCTATTGTGCAGTTGCCTCTACGGATTCAAGTCTCTACATCTGATTCTGGTCTGGGCTGTGTAATTCATTTTGCTAGCAAATTATATAAGTGCAATTGTTTGATTGTCTGACAAGTCTCTAGCTCAGCCTTTTTGTTAGTATTGTTAAATCGATCTGCTTCTTAACAATTGGCAGCTGCTGTCTTTTCCAAGCCTGCTGGCATATGGAAACTAGTACTTTATCTCAATTTCACATGGTTTTAAATTCAGCAGCAGCATAAGTCTTGCTAGTGGCACTATTTCCTAATGCATATTTGATTGTATTTTCTTAATATCTGGCTCTAACTCAGGGGCCCAAAATAGGTTAAATGAATTTCTGTTCCATTATATCCTCCTTTTAGAGTTTTCACGCTTGTAGATAATTAAAAACACAGAAGAAACCATAGATAAATGGTAAGAAGAAGAGAAAAGGAAGAATTGGCCAATAAACTGTACACTATGTTTTTGGGACTCATAGGGGCAGATTCACTAAGATCCGAAAATTCGCCAGCGTAGGCTTCGCTAGCGTTCGCCGCACTTCTCCAGGCGAATTTTCGCCAGCGCTACACAAATCCACTAAAGTGCGAATTTACGATCAGGTCGGAGAACGGTAGCGTAGTTGCGCTAGTGTTACTTCGCTAGGCAGAGCGCTGTTACACTAGCGATGCCTAATTTGCATACGGCGGGAACTTTAACTTATAATAGAAGTATATGTTACAGCCACTACATTCCACTACACAAGCCCAGGAAACCTTTAATAAATAAAATAAAGTTGTCCTATTGCCCTACATGTGCCCCCTGTATAGTTGTGTTGCCATATGTTAGGAAATGTAGGGGGGAAGAAGGGTAACCCCCCAAAAATATTATCAATCTTTTTCAGACTATCACCCTCCTATGCTAAAATAAATATGCCAACCTCCTATCTATTGTATTGAACTTCGCCAGGTCTGACCAGGCGAAGTAACGTCTAGCGTAAGTGCTAACGTTGAGGAAAATGTTAATCTTAGTGAATTTGCGAAGTTACAATCCTTCATCAGTGCGCAACTTCGCCTGGTGTAAGGGTGCGAAGATGCACAAGTCTATCTACTTCACTAGCGAAAATTCGCCAGAGTCCGTGTTAGTGAATTTGCGAAGTTGCGAAATGACGTCACGCTGGCGGATTAGCTCTAGCGTTAGACGCTTCGCGCTTTAGTGAATCTGCCCCATAGGGTTTGATTACCTCTACTGCTCAGGATGTCCAGGTAAGTAACCTATACCTTGCAGAAGGAAACTATACTCAATTTTTACTAAAGGTTTTACATCAGTTCCGGATTGTATAAAAGAGATGGGGACATGACTTCATCTTTGTGTTTGAACACCATTGCTTCTACCAGAAGGCCTGGTGTTGAGTTAGACCTCAGTGTCCAAGCAGAAGAACTTGAACCTTAAGGTCCCTGTGAAAAGTAGGGGTACAGGTAACCCTTGAATTAGATTAGCAAGTGTCAGCCAAGTCATGTAATATTAGACCCACTGGAATAAGACAGTCAGAGCTGGAGAGCAAGAGAAGTTTTGCCCATCTGACACTGTCTTGTGTATACCCTTCACTTGCCCCCATATTTTAGTATTAATTTCAAATGCTGGTTTTCACAATTGTGAATCACAACAGCACACTAAAGAAAGAGTATAGTCAAGCCATCATTATGGAGGTACAGACAGAAGTCCTAAACAAATGGTTCAATCATAGAGCGTTCTTATTCATGGGTGGGGTTTTTGTTGAATTGGGGACTAGTTTGGTTGAGATAGGGTTTGATTTGGGCCTCCATGATGACCTTGTTGGAAGCATACCAGCAACAGGTACCCAAGTTACATGCTTAGTGGCATAATCTCAGAGGGTGCATTCCCAGTGTGCATGTAGTATTAAAAGATTGGGAATAAAGTCACTAAAAGAACTTTGGAAGAGAAAGGAGAATATAGTTGGACTGCACGCAGAGAATATAAAAACACACCAACAAACTATACACCTTGAGGCCACTTATACAGTATTTACAGTCTGTTCCCTAGATAGCATTGTTGGAAATCAAGTCTTGGCCATAGAATTCATTGTTTTTAGGGAGAGAGCTATTAATGCAGACAGACACAGAAACAGTTGAAATTATACTTACAAAAACCTTAATACATTTTCTTTCATTAGGCAAAATTCAATTTTTGGGTTTATATCTTATTTAACCTCTGAATTAACTTTAATATGTGAAGCATTACAACTATGGTTGCTGTGGAATGGGAGCTGGGTAGGGATGTTATCATTTGACAGTTACTAGTATTATATGTTCTATGTCAGAGGCAAGCAATAAAGTTTCCAAACATGTTTGATGCAGACTTTGACTCCTTAGTTTTGACAGCTGTCTGTCAGCTATAGACATGACACTGGGAAGTCACGAGGCACACGTTGTCAGAATCAGATATCAGAGAGAAATGTACTGTGACACTCTATCAGCTTCTTGAAATAGACATTGAACTATTGTGAACCTTTCAGCACCAAGAATAGCTCTGAGAAATATTATCCATTATGCATGCAAAATATATTAGAAAATAACAGCAGAACAATACAGAAAAATGTGAACATAAGTTGTGTTGGCACAATTAGAATGTGAACTTGCCTAATGAGAATGGTGGGACTTGTGGGTTTCAGATTTGGTTTGGAGTTGACACATACCAGTACTGACTGGTATAGGCAGGTGAAAAGATTTTAATGAATTTTCCTTTACTGGTTCCTCTCCATTTCGGTATTACTGGGTTAGTAACCTTATGCTTCTGAGGAAGTGGTGGGATGCCACGAAACACGTTAAGCGTGGGGTAAAGTGACACACTTTTTGTAAAATGATTTTAATGGAGATACAATAAAAGAAGATTTTATGACTTCAGTCACCATGTGCTCCATTGAATTGCTGCATTGTTTCCCCTTATGGGTTAGTAACCTGGCCCTTCAAGGAGGAGAGCCAAACACGTTATACGATCCCATCATTATATATATGGAAATGCACACGCTATGCAATTCCTTTTTTGCCTAACAGCAGTAGCAGGCTATTCAGACACACTAGAACTCGTTTATCTAACCTGGACAAATTTGCCTATGGCCAGTAATCCATCAACTAAACAGAGACTGGCTTTTTGTCAGCCAGCTGATGGGTAGAACAATGCAACAATTTGATTGGTTGTCATGGATATTTTGCCCATTGGCTTGATAAATCACCAGGTGTTCTTTACTAGGATTTGATAAAAATTATAGTGGATCACTCCAGTGGTAATTAGTGTAGCTATCATGGACAACCTTGGTTCCCACAAAGAATTAATATTTATTTATATTTTAACCCCTAGGTATTTGTGCGCCAGTTAAGAACTGAGAGCATATTGGACTAGATTAGTGGCAGCCTTGTTCAGCTGTAGTGAGAAAGTTCAGGAGAAACTTGGGCCATTGTATGTTGGACATATAAGAGTATCAGGGAACAGTTTTAAAATGAAATTTCCTTTACTGGCTCCTCTCCCTTTCAGTACTACTCATTCAATTTATTGTTTGTTGGAGGAGGAGTCTCCTTATTTTACACTGGTGGAGGTTAACTGAAGGTTTTTTTTTTTTTTTTAATGATTTCAGATTTAGAAGGAGTTCCTTAGATATGCTGAAAAGGAAGGGGCTCTTCTGTGAAAGGAACATGCAAAAGTGTACACAAAAAGCTACATCAGGCATCAAGCACACAATTCAGACAGCTCCATGTGTCTTTTTATTCAAAGTCAGTCACAGCACAGTCTGTTCGCTTATTTGGCCCTTATGAGCCAGGAATATTGAAGCATCTGAAATCATTCAGTAGGGCAGATGGATTTCAGAATTACCCCTCCCTGTGCTCATACATCTGTGCTACTCTCTGGGTAAGCAGAACCCATTCACACAATAGTTTGCATCTATTTATTATATTTATGCTGCACTATATCTTACAGGGGCAGTTCCACTTTTAATTAAATATACAGTACATCATCTCAACCCCTTGATATTGCATCTACTCAAGCTATTCTCTATCATTCTGGTGCCCACGGCTAAGGTTTAATAAGCCATTATTAAGCATTTATTTTTTCTATATTTCATTTCTAATATTTTGTTTAAATGTTTCCCTTTAATATTTTTTCATTTCCCCTCCACTTTTAAACTGAATACGATTCCTCTCATATCACATTTAAAATAAATAAATAAAATAATGCATAATATTACCCTTATAAAAAACAACAGAAAAGAAATCATTCAAGACATTATAAAGAATGTTTTCTTTTTACATTTTCTTAAATTTTACCTAGTTAAGGTTTAGTTTGTAGTGTAAATAAATATATATACATAACCTGTATGTTGTTTATGGAACCTTTTTAGAATGTATGTACTTTTTAAAGAAGTTTCCAGCTTGAAGTTCCAGAAATGGCATTAAAAATTTTCCTTTGCTTTAGGAAGCTTTGCCTAAAACCTTGTTTCAGATGATGTTCGGCATCATACATTAGATAGCTTTAAGAAGGGGTTGGATGGCTTTTTATCCAGGAATGGAATACAGGGTTATGGAAGATAGCTCATAGTACAAGTTGATCCAGGGACTAGTCTGATTGCTATTTTGGGGTCAGGAAGAAATTTTTCCCCTCTGAGGCAAATTGGAGAGGCTTCAGAAGTAGTGATGGGCGAATCTCCCGAGATTCGCTTCGCCGAAAAATTTGCGAATTTCTAGCGAAATTCGCGAATCGGCGAAAAATTTGCGTAACGAGTCGCGGGACGCTTTTGACGCGCGTCGCGTCAAATCGCGTCGCGTCAATTCGCGTCGCGTCAATTCGCGTCGCACCAAAAACGACGCGCCGCGAATTCGGCCCTGGCGAATAAATTCGCCCATCACTATTAAAAGGTTTTTTTTACCTTCCTCTGGATCAGCTAGCAGTTAAGCAGGTTAAATAAAGACTTAAAAGGTTGAACTTGAGCGAGTAGCCACCCTCATTGGAAAAAAGGAGGATTACCCTACATCCATTATGCCAAAGAAATATTCAATAGAGGGCTCAATGGTGTTCTATATGAATTTTGAAGGTATCCATAATGAAGCAGACAAATACCAGATGTTGAGACCATTTAATATGAGAGATATTAGATGAGACTGGTGTCTTAACCATATTGCCATTATGGGGAAAAGTTCTTCTCTGCATCATCTTTTGTTTCTGCCCCTTTTATATAAGCCCTGTGCCTCTAGGTTGTGCCAATTGAAAACTGGTGAGTGGAGAGAGACTGTTGAGATGTGGAACATAAAGTAACAAGGGTTAAGCAGTCAAGGTCAGGCAGATCTGAGGTCAAAGCAGGTCGATCAGGTTCAAAACAAAAACAGTTTGAAGGTCAAGGTATTAGGGATCAGGAACTGGCAAGACCTCAGCAAGAATGGGCCATCCAATACAATTACACAAGGAAATACTTAATAACCAAGCACTGATCAATAGTCTTAGCATCTTTTAATAGGCTGCAGGGTGGAAGAGTGCAGTACCAAGATATGCCGTCATGATGAAATGTAAGAACAAGAAGAGTGCTGGTAGTCTTTTACACTGTGCCAAAGATCAGTAGACCACAATATTTGTTAATAAATTGTTATTTGTAGGTTAGAAAAATGAAATATTACTAAATGGCAGGAATAAAACATAGAAGTTGCAGTTTTTCTAGGCTGCAAACACATTGAGTCTGATTTTTGTGGTCCACATTAATTGCCCTTCCTGTTACCTTCATATTTGTTGCAACTCAAATACTAAAACTCAGCAATAACGGATACTTTCTGTTTTAGTCATCTCCATCTAACAGAAAATCAGTCACATGAACTAAATCAGCAATTTCAGATAAATGTGAAGGTGATTGGGTCTAAGTTGTAATAATTATTGAAGCCAAGTCTGACTGACCTGGGAAGTTTCAAGTTGCCAGTTTAGGTCTGGGTGGAAAATCATGAAACACTTGTTTCAATGACAAATGTGTAGAGCCCTTTCCAAAGGGTGAACTAGGTGGGCATGGTCTTCAACATTAGTGACTATGCAATTTAGAAGGTGGCACAACAGTGAATATTTGAATGGGTTTGGATGAGCCATATTACTACAACACTTGCGTTGTTGGGAAAGTGTAAAAAGTGTTGTTTTTTTCTGTAATGGAAACCAGCCCTGTGTCGTTTTTGTTCTAGACACTAATAATATACAGCACATCTGTAGTGTGCATCCTTTGTAGCATCAGCAATTTGAGTTAGAAACTCCAGAGTCACTTTAATTAATGACCTGTTAATTAGAGGGAATAAAAATCATCTTGCAAAGGTGTTCCAGGATTTGCCGTCATACTGTGCCGAATGATGGAAGCATTGCATCTCTCAGCTTTAGAAACACGAGTCAAGTGACAGTTGCCATCCTAATTAAAAACAGCACTTTACTTTTAATTATAACATAGACAGTACAGGTAATTAACACGTGTAGCCTAGCTTTGCAAACAACTGAGCAGAAAGTCATCAAGAATTAGATTGCAAGCCTAATAGTGCTGGAAGTCGCTGTGCTTGAAACATTGTAACAATAATACAATTGAATGCATTGCCCTATTAAACACGAATGTTTAGAGGCAACAAGGTCTGTGTGTCGGTCGTCACTCCATTTGATCAGAAGGGGCAGATGGACAGAGACATTTTAACTTCTGTTGTACTTTATTGGCCGGGAAAAGGATGGTCAAATGACCTGTGTGCCAGTATCCATTGGTGCACAAGGAAATGCAGATAACGCTTCCTTTTCACATTCTTTCAAAGCAGCAGTTCTGCCCTGCTTTATCACTAAAATTCTATCTTTATAACAGATCATGTTGAAACAGCGGTAACAGATTTCTATAGAAACCCACTGTTTACACCGCTGCATGATGTTGAGCCATTAAACAGATTCATTAGCTGAGTGTCTGAGATAAGAAGGCTTAGCAAGGAAAGAAAAGAGATCTGCAGAAGCTCTCCAAACCATGTTGTAACGCTACATGGGGCACAAAGAATAGCTCACCCAGATGTATTCAGATTGTATTTTTTCCATTGGGGCCCCATTTTTGAGCCACAATTGAGGAGACCAAGGGACTAATCATGGAGCTCCATACTAAAAATTAGGACCTGGGTCTTAATTGGTAGTATGGGGTCCCATGATTATTGAGGGTTGCCCTGCCCCTTAGGTTCATAGTTCAATGTACCTCCCTCCCTCACTTGAGCCATTGTGAAATATGGAATGGAATGTTCTGGAAACTGAAGTCCCTCAGCTTTCTATAGACTCTCTCTGCACCACCAACTACAAAAAGCAGAGGGATTTAATTTGTCAGAATCCAGCACTTCACTAGGAGAGGGAGGGGTTTCATCACACTAGGGAAATGGGAATTTTTTCTGCAGTGGAAAAAAATTTGCAGATGGTGATGTGCCGAATTTTACAACAAATCCATGCCTGGTGAAAAAATTCACTCATCACTAGTAGGGGCGCTGCTGCCTGAGGTGAGTTTCTCAACTCTCTTAATTGAAACACAATTTAATGGTTATGAAAGAGACTGGGCTTGTGGACAGTGATGGGCGAATATGGCCTCTTTCACTTCACCAAAATTTAGCAGACGTCCATTAAAGTCCATGGGCATCAAAAAAATATTTGACCTTTTTTTGACGCATGCCACCATTGAAGTCTGTGGGCGTAATTTCCATGGGAAACAAGGCGAAAAAATCCCTCCGTTAATACTTGTGGGGAATGGGTGGGGTGTTGGGGTATCATTGATGGAGTTTGGTATAACTGGAGTACCCAGGTTAGATCAGGGTTGTTGGTCCCTGGGACCACAAAGGGATATTATCGTCACTTCTTTTTAATCTGTAGGATTGGTTATGTCTGTGTAGGAAAGAAAATTAAATTTTATATATATATATATATATTTATATAAGTTTAGATTAGTGTTTAGTGTTTATTTTCCATTTAACCCCTTTTATTTGGAAAGAAGTCTACTGCTTATGTTTGGGGGGTTCTGTACCAATGAAAGAAGGTATTAGAGGGAATAAAAATGAAAGGCATCTTGCAAAGGTGTTCCAGGATGTACCGTTATACTGTGCCGAATGATGGAAGGGTTGCATCTCTCAGCTTTAGAGTCAGCTGCCATCCTAATTAAAAACATCACTTTACTTTTAATTACAGTACAGGTAATCAACACGTGTAGCCTAGCGTTGCAAACAACAGAGCAGAAAGACATCAAGGATTAG
>CM044434.1:152050133-152072932 GCA_024363595.1 Xenopus borealis
ATTCATTGAGAAATCAGATATTGAGCAAAATGATAAACCAATTCAATAAGCATTCGATGGTCGAATTTATTTTGAGAAATAATAGTAAATTTTCCCCTTACTGTAACAGGAGGAAATGTGGAAGCAAAAGACACAACTCTGTCTGTTAATTGGCTCATGTGACCTAACATGTATGATTTGTTTGTGTGCACCGTGAATCCTAGGATCCCAGGGGGAAGCCCTTATTTTTTAAAATGTCAATTTTCTATAAAGGATTAACCAATGGCACATGCTACTAAAAAAGTACATTATTATGAAAATGGTTTATTTACATTTAGCAGGGTTTTACATATGAGTTGTTCTATACAATATCTTTTTTTTTATAGAGCCCTACATTGTTCAGGGGGGTATAGTTTTCCTTTAAACCTACCTTGATGTTGCTCCCCCTTGAACTGAATACGTCCCCCAACAATAGTATTGTTTGTCATTGATGAAGCAGTTGGGTCCAGTAATGAAGTCTCCAGCCCAGGCTACTGCTTATTATAATGGATATAATGCAGAGGAGATTCTTCAGCTTCACACTGATTTCTCCACATGACACAGAAGCAATTTCTCCTGTGTAGGAAATAGGAACGGAATCACAATTGTTATGACCGTTTATTTACACCCCTTACCTTTAAAAGCCTTTTATAGCTTTTTCTCTCTCCATCTGCTGCCGATTCTGGATCTGAATTGCCACCTAAGCGCTTCATTGTACAGTTTATTTAAATCTCACAAGGCACCCTTAGGTTTTCATGTTTCACAAAAAATGATGCGTTCTGTTATTCCGTAGCACCAGCAATGCATGGAATTAAGCGCATTATATTGTGTGAGAGGGGGCTTGTCTTGAGTGTACAAACATGCACTGTAGATCTGACAATCACATTTCATTTCAGGCAACATTTTTATTTTTATTTATTTTTACATCCAAAGGGGAGGATTAAAGGAGAAGGAAAGGGTAAAACTAAAGTAAGGTGTATCAGAAAGGTCTATATAAATACACCAGTAAACTCTCAAAGTAATGCTCTATCAAAACAAACACAATATTTTTTTTATTTCCATCTTTGTGTACACATGGGCTTCTGTATAAGACTTCCTGTTTTTAGTTGAAAGCTCTAGGGCTTGGGCTTGAGCATGCTCAGTTTGCTCCTTTCCCTCCTCCCCCTCCCTGCTGTAATCTGAGCATAGAGCTATGAGAAATCAGGGGGAGACTCAGGCAGGAAGTGATGTCACACCAAGCTAATCTGGCAGCTGCTATCCTAAACAGAAAGTGTTTCTAGAACTGTTTATTTAGGTATGGCAAAAAATTCTGCAGAATAAATATAGTCTTATAGCTTGCACTATGTTGGCTAATGTATTGGCAATAAACTGCTTCTGTATCTTTCCTTGTCCTTTAATAACTGTTTCAAAACTAAAGTTGTATTATTTTTTTTTCTTGTAGTTTTTATTAGATAAAATGTTTATGCGTGAGCATCCTCAGCCTAACTTTATAGTGCTGCATGAGTCTGTGGTTTGCAGCAGGAAAAACCTTAGGGACTAAAGAGACTATAGAGGTCATTGTCTATGATCCCAACCAGACTCAAATGCTAGAAAACTGGCATTAGTAGTCCTATAATCAAAATAATCTAAAAAATAATTTTATTAAGGCTGCAATATGCAGGGAGAGGGTTATGCTTTCATTTCCGCCAGAGTTTCTGCGATTCCATATACTGTGCAATTGGTCAATAGTTGCATGCAATATGTCTATGCTGTATTGTCTTTGCTGTAACACTGTTTCGAAGTTGCAACCACTCCTGTAGGGTCAAACTGGGACAATGGGGCACAGTGCGAAAAACCAGCGGAATAAAGAGCTGAAGTTGCATGAAACAGCACATGTTTGTGTGTGTATTGTGGAGTTTGGGAGGAGGCCATAAAAGACACAGTCCTGGGGGCTACCACTGCCCCAGACAATCATTGCACTCTTGGATACATAGGAACTGGACAGCTCTTAAAATACTTGAACTTTGCGACTTGCAACTCCCCATAGAGAATTCATTACACTGGACTCTCATTATAGGATGAAGGGTTAGCCACATTACCTACAGGCACTGTGTTCCTAAACAAATAGTTAAAGGTGTTGTTCATCTTTAAATTAACTTTTAGTAATGTAATGTAGAGTGAGATTCTGACTATCGCATGTGTAGTTTAACGAAAAAGCTGACTTTTTAGTTAAAGTTTGGCTTTATGTTTTACTGCACACACGCAACTGTGCAAAGACAATAGAAGACGGAAGTTGATCGTTCTGTGGTGCTCACTTTCTGCTGATAGGTGCACTGGCTCAGGGTTTCAGGTAAGTCAATACAATCACTTGGGGGTGCCTAACATTTGGCATCCCCAAAGTGGCTCCAGCCTTTCCTTCTCCTTTTCACATTCACATGTACTTCGAATAGTTACTTCCCTGGATGCTACTGTGCATGGTGATTATAGTATTAGTTGACACTGTCACCTGGAAAGGGAAACAACTTCTCAGCTCTGAACGAAGATCAGCCATTGGCTGGATGAACCCTTACTGGAGAATAAAGAGTGGGTAAACCTTAACCCTACTGCACCTACATAGAAAATTGTTCAGCCCGGTGTATTTCTCATGCAATTTCAGATATACTGTCAAGGCAACTTTTTATATAATCACTGTTCAATAACTCTAGAATGTCATTCTTTACTGCAAGTTCCAAATTCAGAATTTATGTTTTTTTCTGCGCCGACAGGAGCTGATGTCATGTGTCGCATGTCTGAGATGTCAAGGAGGCGGAGTATTCACTTCTGGGATGGGCCAGGATGGGTTATGGTGTCACAGGGCTGGGTGATGATGTGGCGGTTGGTCAATCACCATGTCAGTGTAAGGGAATACTGCCTGGTTTTTCTAATTTGGCAAACTGGGCAGACATTTCAAACCTGGATAGATGCCTTAATCAAAATCGGATGGGTGGCAACCCTAACTGTGGTTGGTTGTGCTTTGGGGGCACCATTGAGGGATTTCACTTCAATGTCAAGCAGGACTGGACTGGGATTCAAAATAGGCCCTGCCATTCCTACCACACAGAGGCCCAAACAGCCCCCACCAGCCCACTTAATAGTCACTTTCTATAGCAACTTACAGCAGCCCCTCTGGCATTTGCCAGAACCCACAGATTGCCAGTCCAGGCCTGATGTCAAGTATATTCCGTTGGAGCTCTATCATTGACTAGTGTTGGCCTCTCCTGTATTTTCTTTATTCTCATCAGAAAAGAATATTATAACCCGCCCACTCTATAATCACTGGAGACAGAAAACTCACAATCCAATGGGCTCACTCAGACTGGCATAAGACTTGTATTTTTCACTTTAAAAACATGACATATTTTGCCATTTCCTTTAAACCCCTTTAATGCCATTCACAATAAAATCTGCATAAGTGTACCATAAAGCCTATGTTATATTGTTCTAGGTTCTCTTTTTGTACTGTGTTTACTGCCCTGCAAAATCATATAAACCCTGGCACAAAAGGGTTAAATATTTTCTTCCTGATGAGAATCTCTTTCCAGCTTTATATCTGTACCAGCGAGACAGTATTTTGTATTACACTGTACCATTTCCTTTTTTTGTGATAAATCAAAGCCTTTGTTACTATTCTTTTTTGCAGCATCACATTTATTGCAGATTAATTTAAATTAGCTTGTTGTGTACATTGCTCTAATTTTTCACTTAGGTTGAATTTGATCCTGGTTGACTTGCCATTCATTGACTGAAACAATGGATATTGTACTTGATGCATTACCTCTGAATTGCTGATGCCCAGTGGGAGATATAGATTTACTTAAGGAGATTCGGCAAGGGCAAGCGCATCCCTTGGAAAAAATGGTGTCTGCTAGAAACAAAAGCATAATATAAACTTATTTCATCCAAAGGCTTAAATAGGATAATGGGTGTATTTTTTCCTGTTGTCTCTGGTGCACATTTAATTTATTTCTTCAAATGTTTTCAAATGTTTTTCTTTAATGTTATGCTACAGGTAATTACTTTAAGACTTCTGTATAGACACCATAAAAAAGCAACACAAAGAAATATCTTCCAGTTTTAAAAGGAACATCTGCCTTGACTGAAATGTGATTTCAACAGAATTTAGCCAAAGTATTTCTGGATTTGGAATTATTGTTGCTTTATAAATCCTGAAAAAACATTTTTGTATTGTCACACAAAAGTCCACGTCAAAACCCCCCAAAACTGTCAGAAACCATGAAGCCAAGACTACCAGTTGTAAAAGGAACATCTGCCATTGAGTGCTACATGATTTCGACAACAACAAAAACGTCAACCCTGAAATGTTGTGCTTTAGTTAATCGGCATCTGAAAATGTTGAGATAGAACCTACCTTTCAGTGGGTTAAATTGTAAAAACTGGTACAGCCATTTGGACTTTTTTCATGGCACCTCAGTGATGGAGAGAGAATGAAGGCCAGAGTCTTTCAAGGGAGACCCTGAGGTAAACTGTTCCCTGAGATAGACCCATGAATGAAGCCTAGGAAGAGTGGGGTTACATCCTAACTTCAAATACTTTTTGACACTGAGGCTACTTTATGAGCATCTTTGACTGCACTAAGGCATCTGAGAGGGGTTGAGGGGATAGTACCTTGGGTTTGTAATCTACTAGTGTAGAGATAAGTTGAGTAACTAGATGTTGCTGGGCCCCACAGCAAATACATTTTAGGGCATCCAACATATCCAGAGGATTCAAGGGGCTCAAAATAGAGGTTTTGCTTTTGTAGTCCACTAAAGAGTTTCAACATAACTGCAGTTGCTGGGACTGAATTAGTCAGGGATTTTTCGGATCAGGGCCCTCATTTTCCTTTGCTTGTTTGTTTGGCAGCAGGTAGCATCAGCCTACCCTTCCTCCCTATTGCTAGGCACTGGAAAGTTTTTGCTAGGATTTTTCTGGACTGCAATGGTGGAGGGAATGAAGTGGGGAGGGGGCTTGTGGGTAGCCTGTTAGTTTGGCAAGGATTTCAGTGGTGCTGTTGTCATTAATAGTTTAACATTTGTTTCTTGTGTGCTAATATATCCGTAGCCTTTCACATCCATTCTGGGCTACTAAGTGTGTTTTTACTAAATGTTTGGGGAACTAGAAAAGACTTGGTGCTTTGGGTATGTGACTAGGGACATCATGGTTCAGGGTGACATGTTAATTTAAAAAATTCTTCTTATGAATTATGGCTAATTCTCCTTTAAGGCATATAGTACATACACAACTGAATGCTCTGCATGGCTTGTTTTCTTTGCCTAAATATGCATTTAAATATGCACCTAAATGGCTGAAATGTGTCTGGTCACCTTATCAATTGTTGGAATTTGCATGAAAGTGCCCAAGGGCTTGCGCTGGCCTTCTAATTACTGTTTTTCCAACTAGTCAGTGTGCCTTGACTTATTTGTATGCTGCTGCTTTGAAAACCTAAGTTGCTAATATATATATCAAGCAATAAAAATTGGTGGTGTAAATCTCACATTGCAAAGAAAGCAATTTGTCATACATTTTGTTTCTTAATTGGACCTTCAAGAGGAAGAAAAAGCATATGCAATTCCCATAAAACAAATAGTCCCTATTACGCGCTACAAAACCCAAATGAATTGCACAAGGAGAGGATTTACTACTATTTTATTACACAGTAAAGTTACGACTGAGAACCGCAAAGTACTTGTTTCTCAAGAAGAACATTAACTTTTTGAGAACTACAGCTCATGACTTGAATTATGAAACTTGAATAATTCGGATTATCAAATGAAAACCAGTGCAAACAGCCCAGAACTACAGAGAAACCTGAAAGCAAAATACATGTTCCATGAATGATTTTTTCGATCAATTGAATTTTTTTTATTCTATCAAAATTAAGGAAACCCAATTTGGTAGCTTTGATCTGGCGAACTAGGTGGTCGAATAAAAATTTAAAAGGGAAGTACTTCGACAGTCGAATGGTCGAATATTCGAATATATTTTTATTCGAATTATTCGAATCGTTCGATTCGATCGAATTTACAAAATTCACTGGTCGAAGTGATCTTCAAAAACATTTGAAAATTCGTATTAGAATGTTTTTGAAAATTCGATCGAGATCAAGATAATTTGGCAAATTTAAAAAGTGTTTTTGAAATTTAGTATGCCTAGTTTCACTAGTGTAAGAATTCATTTGGTGCATTGCATCATAATGTTTGTTTTTGCTTCTTTTCATTTTTCAGTGTTTTATATTCTGGGGTCTATTCAGGGTTTTTCCAATTTTTCCTTTTTGCACCTTGAATGAGAAAAACTTTGACGCATGTGTTTTTCTCTCTGAAAGAAAACATCCAGTTTTTTTTCTGCTTGTCCAAATCAGCATGGACCTCGGTTCCTATTGAGACATGCAAGATTGGGACTATGCTCGGCAAACAAAAAATAATGATATTTTTCTGTTAGAATGTAGTTGTTTTGTTCAGGAACAGTCATGCAGGAAAATCAAATAAATTAAAAGCATGCACCTAAAATGCCTGTTCAGCATGTAGTTCATTCAAGTAGTATGCAAAGGCAAGGTGCTTTAATATAATACATGAAAATGCTGAAAAGAGGAAAAGATTTAATGGACTTCCTTACATTTCATGGGGTTTTATTCAGGTTGTATATATTTATTTGAATAATATATAAATGGAGTGTGAAAGCATCCATCACGTTAGCAATAAATATGCAGATGAAGAACAAACATTTTAATAGCTGAACCTAAGGTTATCAGCTAGGAAGGGCTCACTTTTCAAGGGACCAATTACATTTTGAGTAACTTTTCTTCATACTTCCCCACTATTAGAGAGGTGAGTGGTATTTTCTGCACTAACTACCTTTTGAATATTGTTGTGCTTTACACATACAGAGGGTAGAGTAAGACAATGATAAGCTGAAGATACTAGGGGTCATTTATGAACACAAGTGCAGTTTTGGGTTCAATTCACCATGATTTTTAGCCGTGTTTTCCTCAAGGTTCCAACATAACTGACATCAGGGATGCTGAGACCCAATTGAACCCAATTCTGTAATAATGCCAGGGAGGCCTCCTCTCCCACTTTTGGGTTTTAAGCGTGCGAGCTCCTGCGTGTCTGACGTCATGCCAGTTTATGCAAAATTCAAATATTTAAAGGGAGCGGACAATTACTGAAGGCCCATTGTAGGTCTATTCATAGTAGTTCCTGGGTCAAGTCACAAGCCACAGTTCTTCAATTGGTGAAGGTGTACATGATTTGGAACAGGAGGCAGGATGAATGAACAAGTGATTTGGACAAAAGTTACTTTAAAAGAGCAGTAACACCAAAAAATTCAAGTGTTTTAAAAGAATAGCAAAATGATGTACTGTTGCCCTCCACTGGTAAAACTGGTTTTGATTCAGAAACACTACTAGTTTAGATTAACAAACTGCTGTGTAGCCATGGGGGCAGTCATTCCAAGCTGAAAAGGAGAAAAAGCACATGATACTCAGCAGATACATGTTGTCGTATACAATGGGACTCTTCAGAACTTTGTTAACTACTGTGTATCCTGTGTTTGAATGGCTGCCCCATGGCTACACAGAAGTTTTTGTATATAAACTGTAGTTGTGTTTCTGAAAAAAAAAACACACCAGTTTTACCAGTGCAGCACAACAGTACATTATATTGTCATTCATTTTTTGGTGTCCTTTTCCTTTAATGGGTGTCAATGCATGCAACTTCTACATCTTTTTTTGAATGACTACCCTTCTGTATACAATATTATCCCCCATAGTCAGTAGGTAAGACTACATCCACACTGCAGTATTAGGACCAGCACCCAGAATAATGCATAATAGAAGAAAGGCTTTTCTAAACTTGTCATATAGGGAGGGCTTTGTTAAACAAGTTACATGTTTCTTATTTGGCTTATTAAACTGTTTTTCAGTTGTGGACATTCTTTAGAATGATTGTTTATATGTTTTTGAATCTGTTGTGAATTATTGATACGGGACATATCATAAATCCAGGAAATAAATTTTGACACCATTCATAAAAATGTAGCTACAGAAATTAAAGTTCAAAAATATGAAATACCAATCGTGTACAACCTATTTTAAAGTCTACTGCAGTTTTTTTTGGAAATAGTTTCAAGAACAAGTTTGTTCCACAAGATCATTTAAATTGAGTTTTTTGAGTAATTTGGTCATTATGGAAGTTTATTACTTCATGTAACCAACTTTTTTTTATTCAACTTTTTTCTTTTTCAAATAAACTGTATTCTGCAGATACATTATTGCATACAGAATCAGATATGAAGACACATTATTGTGTATGATAAAACGATGCTTCAGCTATGGTGACTTTTTAAATTATACACGGAACACTTGACATTATGATAAAACCAGACAATGCATTATTGTGTGATTGTTCCAGAATGTTCCGAGCTTGTTTATAGCCCAGCTGTCAAGGAAGACTTTTTCAGAATAGACTATTTTCATACAAGATCCTTAGATGTTTGTGTTCTCTTTTTCAATTGCTTGCCCTTATAACTATATTTTTAAGAGCCTTGGAAAATATATTATATATTTACCTCAATCTAAAGTCCACCATTCAGTAAGAAAGCACAACAGTAATAAAAGTCTTTCATTTTCATATAAAGTATTTTCCACTTTAGGGGCCTATTTACTAAAACTCAAATGTTTATAGTTTTTTAAAAATAAAAACAGATTCAATCTGACTCCCAACTTTTACATGACTTACTCTATGAATTCAAGTTTTACCCCTTGAAAAGTTGATCATAAAAAATTGAGGTTTAATAAATAGACCCCTTAGTTTTTATGGGGAATGATATTTTAACATTTTTCTTTATTTATAAAGAAGTGGAATGCATGACGAATGACCATAGATTTACCACCTTCATACAATGGAAAGATACAGATACAGGCAACAATAAAACCCTGTTGAGAGTGACAGCAAAAAACTTCCACCTTAATTATTCTGGACCATCTATCTGTACTTTGACCTTCTGACATTTTTTGACGTTCGCATTGGGAGGCTACAGTATTAAGGAGATTTCTTACATGCATTTGAATATACTCTGGTCATGAGTACCCATCTGGAAAGTTTATTTTAAGGAGAGTTTAGACAATTCTCTCTCTTTTATATTGCCTATGGTGGTGGTGAGAAAGAGTCTACTAAGGGTTGAAGTGAAAATTCTAATTAAAAAAATGCAAATTTTGAAGTAATATTTGGGTACTATCGAATAGGCCAAAATTTATTTTGAATTGAAAAAAATTCAAATCGAATTTAAAAATTTGAATCGAATTTAAAAATTTGAATCGAATTTAAAAATTTGTCCATTCGAAAATGGAAGTACTGTCTCTTTAAAAAAATTCAAATTCGACCCTTCACAACCTTAAACCTGTCGAATTGCTGTTTTAGACTATGGGGGACCTCCTAGAACCTTCAAGGAGTGTTTTTGAAAAAATTTTAAATTCAAGATTTTTTGGTGAAAATCATTCGAATTGTTCAATCGAACAATTTTTATTTGATCAAAACCTTTCGATCGTAAAAATACTTTAAAAAATTCCGATAGTTGAATTTTTATGTTTTTTCACTTCGAAATTCGACCCTTGGTAAATCTGTACCAGGGGTCAAAGTGAAAAATCGAATGAAAAAAATTAGAATTTTTAAGCAATTTTTTGGGTACTTCGACTACTGAATAGGCCAAAAATTAATTTGAATTGAAAATTCGACCATTCGAAAATCGAAGTACTATCTCTAAGAAAACCGAATTCGACCCTTTGCCACCTTAAACCTGTCAAATTTCGGTTTTAGCCTATGGGGACTTCCTATAACCTTTCTGGAGTCATTTTGAAATTTAGAAAAGTACATTTTTTTGATTTCAATGATTTCAATTTAATCGAAAATGAACCTATTCGAACGAAAATGGCCCATTTTCGATCTAAAAATCAATTCAATTCAATTTCTATGGTTGAATTAACATTTTATTTTGCTTAGAAATTCGACCCTTGATAAATCTGCCCCGTAGTTTGGTGAATTCAGTAACATCTTTTGAGCACAAAAGGGGTGTTATATACTAAACAATATTACCCTATATTTGTGTTTGTCTTGTCCTGTGACTTTTGAGCTGGATTCTGTTATAGGTACTGTGTTTTGGACTTGAGGGGATACAATTAAAAGCCAGTTAAGGACCACAAACACAACTGAACCTGGGACTTTATATATTGTCTTGTTATCAGCCTATATGGCTGATTCAGGGAGATAATTCAACATTTTCACAGCTCTCACTGTAACAAAGCCCTTCCAAATATTTAGACAGAACCTCATTGCTTCTAATTGGACCTTGGGTCAGTTGGAAAGACCTACAGGTAAATAAAGAATTAGAGAGATTATTATATGATCCCCTTCTATATGTATACATAGTTATCATATCACCCCTTAAGCACCTCTTCTCAAGTTTTAACAACCCCAACTTGGCCAGTCTTTTCATACATTTTAAGCTCTAACATCAACTGGCAATCAAGATGACCCAAGCAAAATTCAGCCCAGCCCAACAGTTTGGGAACAACTCCTATATACATGCAGAATTTCAAGAAGTAGAACAATGCTACATGTACCTAGTCATTTTGCAAGTTTGTGTATAAACAGAAATATAATTGCCTTGGGCCAGATATACCTATATCGAGCTCAATCGAAAAAAAAAAAGGTTCTAAGCAGTCAAAAAAGTTGACTGCTATAAAGATTTATGCAAACCAATTTGATGGCATCATAGTACAGGACAAATGGTATTGAACTAGATGTTTGGCTTGATCCATACTTTTTGTCTTCCACATCCTCTGAAAGTGCAGGTAAACTCAGGTGTCCTTGTCTAATCAATATAATAACACTAGACTGCACTGCTGCTTCCAATGGTGAAGCCCAATACCTCTTGAGGTATATGGTCTGCACACACCCAAAAATTAAGACATGTGCAAAAGGCTAAGGAAATACCCACACTCTATGTTTATGCATATCTGACCTTTGGCTGCATTTAGTTGGCCAGCTAAGTTATCTGGTCCCTCAGGACTTCCTCTTCCTCTGCTCTTGCAGCTCATGACTTTTTGGCATTAACTGAACCTCAACAGTTGGATTTGAAATACTTATTCAGTGCTGCCTATGATATAGCACAGTTTAGGTTTATGAAATGTAGCAATAACTTCTATATTTTCATTGACTTTGAGTTTTCAAGGATCTGTTATAACAGTGATTGCCAATTGGTTCTGTTCCTCTAAGGGCATATTTTTTTTAAATAGCCATTGGCAGTCTCAAAAGATCCTATAACCACTGGGAGCCCTCAAATATAATATCACCAGTTTCAAATAACTTGTCTTTCTGTTTTATGCTTTGATTTTTCAAGGTTTAAGTGTTCTGTGATGAAAGCCCTTACAGCCCTGTAAAATCCAAAAATCATATGTTTCTTCGCCTTTCTTTTTTAGTTCAAGGTCCAGCCTCTGCCCATTTTAAACCAGGATAATACAGACACGTGCTGCAGAAAACGCAGATTAATTTGATATGTTCCACTCTCGGGGCAGAAGGGCTGGATGGTTTAATGTCTGGCTTCTCGAGAAACCTCATTCTGATCCACTGGTTAAAGATTATGTCACATCTCCCTGTAAAACTTTTGCCTTTCTTAATCTTTTGAATTCCATGTGATTCTATCTTGTTTAACCTATGTTTCCAAAGGGATTAGGAGAGCAGAAAATGCATGAGACCTTGAAATAATGTTTATGTTCTTGTTCTCGCTACAAGGCAAAGTCTTAAGTTCTATGAAGCTGCTTCCTATAGATATATACAGTATATATATATATATATATATATATTTCCTGATTTTATAGTGCAATATATTTTTTAAAGATATCTCAGTCCATTCATTAGTAGTCAAAATCTGGTGCCAAAGAAAATGAAGCTGTATGAAAGAACCCCTTTAAAAAAAGAATACATAGTACTGTACCACACCAGCTGGTTGTTCTAAAGAGAATACTATGTCCCAGTTGATGATAAACAGATAGGTACAGGTATGGGATCAGTAATACAGAAACCCATTATTCCGAAATTACAGATAGTCTGTCTTCCATAGATTCCAATTTAATTAAATAATTCTAAAATAGATTTTTATTTTTCCTTCTGTTAAGAAGGCATTACCTTGTAGTTCATCCAAACTAAAATACAATTAATCTGTATTGGAGAAAAACCAGTTATATTGGGTGTAATGAATGTTTAAATTATTTTTTAGTAGGCTCAAGGTATTGAGAACCAAATTACAGAAAGAACCCCTTATCTGGTAAACTCCATGTTCGGAGCATTCTAGATATCATGTCCCCAACCTGTACATGTAAATCTATATGTATATATACCCTAGGCATAGTTTACCTTTCTACTCTGCTTTACTCTTCAACAAACCTTCTATATCACTTAGATACAATTTTCTTTTAATATTTTTGATGCTCATGTCTCTTTAATGGAGCTTCTCAGCAAAAATAGTCTAATGTGTAATGGCATTGAGCTTCTAAACCTCATTATATATACCATTATGCGTGCATCTATCTGATTTTATGTATTTCTTCACTTTCAAAGCAATGCTCCAAGCCGGCTGTTAATATTTCCCATTAAAAGCTTTGCAGTTTATTCTGCAGTTTAGCCAGTAAGCATAGAGCTCATTTCCACGCTTTCCTCAGTTGCATTTACCAAGACATTTTTCTCATTCCCCTGTTTTTATCCGCCGTTCCACTTATAAGACAAAATGTTCTAGAGTTTCAGCCTGTTTGGCTATGGAGGAAATAAAGAAAGGGGGAAAGGATTTTTCATTATTATCATAGATAGCTAAACACAATTTAAAAGTTTTTGGAAGTGACTTTGGAAAATGCAAAGATGACACTTTAAAGGGGAATTACATTGTAATATTTACTATGTTGTGGTTCGGAATTATTTCTTTGATATTTTACATTGAATACTGTATGTTCTCTATGATAATTGATTAAGCAACCAAAAAGCAGATGAATCGTTATCATTTGTATAATTAATATTTAAAATTATGTAATGGACATGCGAACACAGAATGAAACCAATGAGTAAAAAATTCCTCACTAGTGATGGGCAAATAAATCAGGCAGGCATGGTTTTGAGGGAATTTCCATGTTTTGCCACTGACTAATAAATTAGCGAAACTGCTGTGAAAATTCCACTGCACCGGACTCCCATTGACTTTTAAGCATTTGGACAAAATAGGCGCGCATACAAAAATTGTCGCAGGCGTCAATATTGACGCACATCAAATTATTTTGACGCCCACTGACTTCAATGCATTTTGTAAATTTTTACCATGAAATTTGTGAATTTTTCAGCGAATCTAAGCTGGAGAAATTCACCCATCATCACTCCTCAGGGGCTACTAAGCATTTTTGTGTCCCACGCAATGTTACATGACCGGCTTTGCCTGGTCTCTTACACACAACTCAAACACTAAAATATTTTGAAATGGGGAGACATTTCCTTTTTATTAAATAATAGAATTGAATTGCACTTGCAACATATCCATGCAAGTGTAGACTCAGAAGACCCTCGTTTCTTTTAGGTCGGGTTTGTGACGTATTTCACTAGAGGGACTTGTATATCCATATTGCTCTGTTATAGCTAAAAGTACTACCGTTTTTCTATTTTATTGTTTCACAAAGGATTGTGAGAGATCAGTTGACCCCATCAGAGAGTAAACTTTAGTTAAGATGTTCTACAAAGAAAGAGAATCACTGTCAGTGGCTGTAGGTGAGCTGATTGCTGGAACATTGTTTCAATGGGACATATAGTTAGAACCAGCAAAGCAGAAAATAGAAAAGTGCAGACAGATAATGCTTTCAGTAGAAATTACAGTTAATATTTTATAATTTAAATTTAAATAATGGAAAGTTTTGCTTTTATGATGCAAATTTGGTATTTGGGTTCACAACCTTTTTAATCCACAATATACTGGACAAAAATACAAACAGTTGTCTGGCCAATATCTCATTACAAAACCAAGGTTTTTCATATGATTTTAGTATTCTCTATGTAGCTAAATTGTTTTTTACAATGTACTCTTCTTTTTAATCAACGTTTTAACATTGTTGGTAGGATTCAGTTAGGGTTCTATGCTGACTGATGAAGTTATTCCATGCCCATCTCAGCAAACCCATTCTTTATGGACCCAGCTTTCTGCATAGGTTTTTATTCCACTGAAACCACAATGGACCTTCCACAAAATGCTGCTACAAAGTAGGAAAAATGGAGAATGGAAGAATATCATTGTAGGATGTAGATGCACAAAACCAAAAACTTGGTACCGTGTTGGCCAGTAGCAAAAATAACATATAAAAAAAAAAACAAATACAAAAAAGAATTGTAGAAGTGATACTTATATTGGCTCTGGCTTAAATAACCACTTGCAACAATTAGAAGAGGTGTTCCCAAACATGTACCTTTTGTTGTTCAGAGCCCAGCAGAAAAAATATTTTTGCATAGTATAAAACCAACATTTTGATCTGGTCTTCTTTTGAATTTGTGAAATAATTTTACCTCTTTCTAAACCAAAAATGGTAAGATTAATGTTTCCTCATGTTTACTCTCATAAACATTGCTGTGCTTTTGGTTTAAAACCTGCAAAAGAAGAATATGATTGTTCCATGTCTCTTGCAAGACACATCAAAAGTAGCACAAATGCTTTTTTTTTTTTTTGAGACACTAACATTCTGCGTTATTACTTAGAAGCAACTTCTAAGCAGTAAAGTGTAGAAAACTTGAGCCAGCACAGAGGCTTAAGGCGAAGTAAATTCAGCAATAAACAGAGCCATTTAGTAAGAAGAAAGTGGCAGGTTGGTCGTTTAACAGCCGGCCTCCCACTATCTCACAGCAACAAACTCCTCAAAAAACTCCAAAAGTTGAGAGCTCTGGGAGAGAAGAACTGCATTTAATATGTCCCTGATATTCACTGTAGAGCGGGAATAGCTTGAGTCTTTGGAACTCCCAGTCTGGGATTTAGGTACTAAACAGTAGCATTTTTCTCATGGGGTTCAGTAGATTTAAAAATCTTTTAAAGGCAGGATGCCATTGAAAAAAAAGATTTCATTTAACCCCTGAATTTTCAGCCTTATTTATCAAAGTCAGTTTTTATCTGACTATTTTAATTGAAAAAGCCAGAACAAACTAGGATCCACTTTGGATCTTATTTATAAAAAAAAATCATGATTTTATCAAATTGGGACAAACAAGAAAAAATTGAGCCAAAAAATCTGATTAGTACAATTTTTTCATGAATCACTTGATTTTTTCGGACCTTTTACCCAAAAGCCCAAATTATGTAGATTTTGCCTGAAAAGTTTGAAATAGTCGGATTTTCGGACTGATTCCAGCACAGACCACAGAATCTTCCAAATAGGAATTAAAAGTCTTTTAAAGGCAGGATGCCACTGAAAAAAGGATTTCATTCAACCCCTGAATGGTGTGCCTTATTAACTCAAAATTCATTCGTTTATTTTAATCAAAAAAGTCAGACCAAACCAGAATCCACAACTGGATCTTATTTATTATTAAAAAATCACGATTGTATCAGATTGGGGACAAATTGAAAAAAATAGAGAGAAAATCCAAATTGTACAGTTTTTTTCCCGAATCACTAGAATTTTTTGGGCTTTTTACAGAAAAGCCTGAATTTTAGGGCTAATTCCAGTGCAGACCACAGAAAATAACAAGTAGGATAGGGACCTCTCCTATTAACTTATACACAACCTCAGCAGATCTGATGTGGATTTGGACTTTTTGCAGAATAGGGTTTGAAAATTTTTTTTCTTTTTCCACTAAAATTTCAGATTCTATAGTTAAAATAACAAGAATTGTTCTAGTTTTTGGCAGTTAGACTTAAATAAACAAACCTTGTGTGTTCAGTTTATATGGAGTTTATCA
The DNA here is from genome assembly GCA_024363595.1 of Xenopus borealis. Taxonomy (NCBI): domain Eukaryota; kingdom Metazoa; phylum Chordata; class Amphibia; order Anura; family Pipidae; genus Xenopus; species Xenopus borealis. Next base: position 152,066,135 of record CM044434.1, read on the forward strand.
AGGTTTTGCCCATTACAGTGAATAATAATTATAATCTACTTATTTCTCATGCAGCTTAATTTTCACCTATTCTGTTTTATTTATCATGTTCATTCAAAAATGAGGGACGCACACACACACACACCTCAATCATACAAAAAGTGTAATTTATATTGACAAATATTGGGGGCTACCTTCCTGGAACCCTGGAGACTTCAACCTGCCTTATATCATTAACAGCCTGCAATCTGATATATTTCTAGCCACAATGTAGAGTTATTTCTCATAGTTCAAGTGTAATAGCTGGTGTCTGCAAACTCACTTGCTTGCAACCAATATGGATGCAAATTTGGGTCAAAAATGATACGTCGCACGAGTTGAGGAAATGTTTTTATTATGAAAATGCATGAATTGCATCAGACTAGAAACAACATTAGGCTCCGGGCACACAAGCATTTTACCTGCTTCTCTCCACCTAATAAATATTAATGAGGTTGAGAGAAGCTGATGCAATGAAATTAGTTCCTCCTTTGAAGGAACAACTGTTGTGGAGATAGGCTTTAAAATTCCTTCTTTTGAGTATTCAGGCTGATCTCTGCTCAGCTCTGTGTACCTGCACATAAAAGGAAGCTGTTTTTGTAAAGGAAGAGCTGATTTCAGCATATCTGCTTCTCTCCATCTCATTAATATTTATTAGGAGGAGAGAAGTGGACTTGTATGCCTTCAGCCTATGATTCCTTATGTAAAGTCAATGGCCTGTGCAAAGGAAGCCCTGGAATAAACATCTTCTCAAGGCAGGTGTTATTTACGGGGCTTCCTTATATCCATGCACTCTAAACTTTGCCCCAATGCAGTAAAGCAGATGCACCTGGGATTTGGTTATGTGGCACAACCACAGAGCTTCACAAGTAACAATGACAACAACATTTGGATCACATTTTGTTATTTGTTCTGCACCTTGCATTCATGCCAACTCTTTGGTCTTCCTTTCCAGTAATGGACTGGAGGTTGGGGGCCCACCAAGGGCACCACCTAAAGGCCCCCATACACGAGCCGATAAAAGCTGCCGACAGAACGAGTCAGCAGCTTTTTGGCCTGTGTGTGGGTCCATCCGACGGGCTGGCCCGATCGATAGCTGGCCAAATGTTGGCCAGATCTCCATCGGACAGGTTAAAAAACCCAGTCGGATGGCAGACGCATCTGTGCGTGTATGTGGTCCCCTGATCCGACCGCCCGTATCGCCTCCATTATGATCTGATCATTGGGATCTAGGGCCCATGATTGGATCAACCCGATATCGCCCACCTTAATGTGGGCATATCGGAGAGAGATCCGCTCGTTTGGCGATATCTCCAAATGAGCGGATCTCCCTGTCTATGGCCACTTTAAGGGCCTACAACCTGAATCCCCTTTAAGAACTTCAACACCCCAATGCCCGGTCGCAAACAGCCTCTCTTTCTTGCCAGCAGGGTGGTGTTGGGGTCTGCAGATCACCAGTTAGCAGGAAAGGGATGCAGTGTTTCTGGGTTGGAGGGACCCATGAGGGTCGGGATATTCCCACCCACCCAGTCCGACCCTGTTCTTATCCTTTGCTCCTTGGCAGCAGAACTATATTGGCAACCAATGATGATTATTGGCTACTTGTCTTGAATAGATATAATAAATAGATACATAAGTTATTATGTGGCTCCCTTTAATCTTTTTCTATCCTTTTCATGGAACACTATATTGTGTTTTTCTTCCATTGCCCTCTAATTAGGATTTTGTTGAGGGTCAGGGGTTCTGTGTATCCATCACAGTTACAGAAGAAAAAAATCCTGATCTTGTCACGGGTACTTAATTGCTGAATAGAATAATTGCCTTGTTGCCTTGTTAGGTTAATCGTTGTATTTCATATTCCAGAATAATTTTCTCTAATTATATCTGTCCTCTGCAATGGAAATGGAAAATTAGACATTAATGCAATGCTGACACATCTGTACTGTACATTGGGCTCCTGTTCCCTACATTAATTACTATACATTTTGTTAACCCCTTGAGAATATACATTCTATATGTAGCAGAGAAAACTATTTAGATCATTATAATTGGATGTAAATATACTTCTTTAAATGCATAGCATAAATGTTTGGTAAAGTTTGGAGCTGTAGAGGATTTGTGCTCTTTTTACACTTTCTTCTGTTAATAATGTCACTATTAAGGGCTCCAGAGTCTGCAATAATTTGAACACTGGGTTTCAGATAGGATCTCAGGCTATTGTCTTGATGTCTTGCTATAAATATAGCTACAGTTATGGTATAGGTTATCAGGAAACCCGTTATCCAGAAAATTATGGAAAGGCCATCTCCCATAGACTCGTCGATTTTATCCAAATAATCCAAAAAATATAAATTTTTTCTCTATAATAATAAAACAAGATATTATTAATCCTTACCAGCCTAATGGGTTTAATTAGCAGGTTATCAAAATCCTAAATGTTCTCACTTTTTTTTGAAAACCACTCCGAAGAAATTTGCACAAGCTTTTCCCTCTATTTAAGAATACATTTTCACAAAAAATCTGAATCGTACAGATTTTTAACATTTTTTTTAGTTGTAATATTGGTGTGCAGGCGCCATCTCAGGTCATTTTGGTCATGTGGTTTCAGAAAGAGCCAGCACTTTATGATGGAACTGCTTTCTGGCAAGCTGTTGTTTCTCCTACTCAATGTAACTGAATGTGTCTCAGTGGGACCTGGATTTTACCACTGAGTTCTGTTCTTAAATTTACCAGGCAGCTGTTATCTTGCGTTAGGGAGCTGCTATGCCATTGTTTTGTTGTTAGGCTGCTGGGAGGGGGTGATATAAATCCAACTTGCAGTACAGTAAGTTTATCAGAGCACAAGTCACATGACTGGGGGCAGCTGGGAAACTGACAATACTGTATGTCTAGCCTCATGTCAGATTTCAAAATTAAATATAAAAAATATTTTGGTTTTAGTGCAGAATTCTGCCGGCGAAGAACTCACAACTGATGCGTTTTGAAAAAAACCAAAACATATTTTCCCATGACAGTATCCCTTTAATGTTTACATGATTTTACATGACTTAAGGTACAGTATGAAGATCCATTATCTGGAAAAATGCCAGGTCCTGAGCATTCTGGATAACAGGTATACCTGTAAAGTGGCACAGGACTGATATTCACTACATAAACATCCAAAATCATGTGTCTAAGGCTTCAGCTTTAGGTGGCAGCAAGTGACAACTACCAGGGAGCAGCCCGCCCTGAAAAAATCTTCAGTTAAGACCTACCCAAATGGCGTACCCACCACCATCCTGCTTTACCTGTCAGCTGCAATGGTAAGGAGGACTACAATAGAGCAGAGCCTCCAGTCTGACAATCTCTTGCAGCCACTGAATCAACTGTATTTAGGGTTGCCACCCAGCCGGTATTTTACCGGCCTAGCCGGTAAAACACCAGCCAAGGCCGGGGCCGGTATTACAAATTTACCGGCAATGTAGCTGCTGGTAAATTTGAAATACCCCTTAAAAATGGCCCTTGCCTTGCCTAAATCTAATAAAAACTTACCTTTCTCGCGTCTTCACTCTGCCCCCTTTGACGTCACGCCACGCCCCTTTTGACGTCACATCACGCCCCCTTTTGGCCCCGCCCCCCACTGGCCGGTATAAAAAAATTAAAAAGGTGGCAACCCTAACTGTATTGTAGTTATGCCACTGTTGGCCACCGTAGGATGCATATCAAGAAATAGGATTGCTTCCCCTTCAAATAAACTGCTGTTGTGAGGGGCACATTATTATGGTCACCAGCCACACTTTTTTGTGCATGTGGTGATGGAAAGGGGGTTGGCAGCCTTGCCAGGAATCACTTGCTAAGGACAAGACTGTCCTTACAAATTTACTGCCACTACAGTTGCTGGTAAATTTGTAATCCTTCCACCTCCCAACACAATTTTGTCTCCAACTTGTATTTAAATAGCCACTGCATCAAACCACTCTCCTCCTCATAACATTATAACCCACCCTGCAACATCATAAACTTGCCTCATGGTGGCACCTCCAATCTCATCAAGGAGCCCCATTAAATGTGACAACTCTACTCATGGCACATGGAGTGACAAAGGTGCAAATTCACTAAGTGGCAAAAATGCGCTAGCATTGCCTTCACTAACGTTCGACGCACTTCGCTAGGCGAATTTTCGCCAGCGCTACGCAAAATTCCCTAAAGTGCAAAGTTACGCTCAGGACGGTGAACTGTAGCGTAGTTGTGCTAGTGTTACTTCGTCAGGCAAAGTGCATTTACGCTAGCGATGCCTAATTTGCATACGGCCACAAATTTCAAAGTATAATAGAATTATATGTTACAGCCACTACATTCAACTACACAAGCCCAGGAAACCTTTAATAAATAAAATGTGCCCCCTGTATAGTTGTGTTGCCATATGTTAGGAAATGTAGGGGGGAAGGAGGGTAACCCCCCAAAAATTTTTCGCTCTTTTTCAGACTGTCACCCTAAAAAAGGTAAAACACGCCAGCGTTTTTTTTGGGACTTTCCATTTCCATTTTTTTCCCAAACTCCTATCTATTGTATTGAACTTTGCCAGGTCAGACCTGGTAACGTTCAGTAAAATGGTCATCATAGAGAATTTGCGTAATTACGATCCTTCGTCAGTGCGCAACTTTGCCTGGTGTTAGGGTGCGAAGTTGCGCTAGTCTATCTACTTCACTAGCGAAAATTTGCCAGAGTTGCTGTTAGTGAATTTGCGATGTTACGAATTGATGTCACGCTGGCGAATTTAGTGAATATGCCCCAAAGTATTTTGTCTGACAGAAAGTCAAAATATTCAATATTTCTGCCTGAAAACTGATGCACCTATAATAATGCTGTGGTGATTTAATATAGTGTTGTCCCCTCCAGGTGAACTACAGGCATGGGACCTGTTATCCAGAATGTTTGGGACCTGGAGTTTTCTGGGTAACAGAACTTTGAATATTTCGAATTTTTGTACCTTAAAGGGGTGGTTCACCTTCAAGTTAACTTTTAGTATGTTGTAGAAGGGCCAATTCTAAGAAACTTTTCAATTGTTCTTCATTATTTATTTTTCATAGTTTTTTTATGATTTTCAATTTTCTTCTGTTTCTTTGCAGCTTTCAAAGACAACATCTAAAAACAAATGCTCTGTAAGGCTACAAATGTATTGTTATTGCTACTTTTTATTACTTATCATTCTATTCAGTCCCTCTCCTATTCATATTCCAGTCTCTTATTCAAATCAATGCAGGGTTGCTAGTAAATGGCCAGTAAATGGTACCTGCTGATGTCTATCTATAAATGTTTTAGAATCCGATTTAGAATCCAATTCCCCAAAATAAGTTTGCATTAGAATATATTGCATTTTGGGCACACATACAGACTTCAGTTTGCAATGATAGTCCACCGTTACATTTCTTGATAAATCAACATGTTTTTTCTAGCCCAAGTTGAAAATAATTGTTGAATGTGTCAGGGGGGGAAAATTTCAGCAATATTATTAGCATGGATTTATGTTGATCTAGTGAAATAAATGCACATACTTAGGGTGCATTAGCCGCACAGTCTATTGACTTTCCAGTATTTTGTAACATGCTAATTTGATGGCATTAATACTAATTCCAGAAACGCTATTATCTGAGCTGTGACACAGACAGCGGCACAGATTCACCCTGTATATACATCACAAGAGGACTCACCAAACCCTAATTTAATGGACTGTGAACAATATCGTCCCAATGTTAGAAACAGATACCTGCTCCATAGCATAGGGAAACGGGGACCAAAAATCAGCCCCTCCCTTTTTTATTTTATTTATTTTAGCTGGTATTTCTCAATTATTTTGCCTGCCTGCAAAAAAAAAATTTCATTTGTAATTTCACAGATCATTCACAGTTATTAAAATGATTGGACAAAACAGCAAAATATTTATTCTGGAAAAGCATATCTGCAGAAACATAAGGGTGCCCCATCAAAGAAAAAGTAATGAAGGGCGAGAGCTTTGTTGACTGTGTTTACAGCAATCAGCTGCATTAGTGATCATTAACTTCACAATGAATCAGGGAGCTGATTTGTCTTACAGACCTAATTGCTATTTCTTTTAGTAATTATAACAGAGAAATGAGAACTTATCTGATGTGAAAGGGTTTTGCGATGCACAAACAAACCATTGTGATGATTTGAAGCAGTTGAATTATGTGATCTCTCCTCCCAATTTGGGAATTTTAATTAAGCAGCTAATAAGGGTCTGTGATGTGTGAATGGGAAGGAGGGAGTCAGAACTGGCTCAACTTTGATACTGTGTGTGATGATCTATTTGAACTCTGTCAACAATGTGGGGGTCAGGAGATCACACTAACCCTTAACCCTACTAGGGTAACAGTGCAAGAGGTTACTCCTCTATAAGCAGTATTCACCCTTTAGCAATAATGCTTGAATTTGATGCTAGGTAGGGTTCCCACATCAACCCCTTTAATACTGGACAAATATTGAATTCACGTTCTGTACAGCTAATTAGCAATTCATTTAGATTCATGCTGCATGGCTGCAGGATGCAGGTTCAATATGTGGTCAGTATAAAAGTGGTAAGTGATAGATTCAACAGAATATTCTTCTCAGTTCAGTGAAAAGAATGAGAAGATTAGACACCACCACCCATCATCTGAATAGAACAAAGTGTACATTTCAAACCATGTCTGAACAGTTTAGGGCAGTGGTTCTTACTAGTCCCTAGGGATGGCGCGAACTGTTCGCGCGAACATCCGCCGTTCGCGCTCGCAAAATATTCGC
>CM044434.1:152082415-152101337 GCA_024363595.1 Xenopus borealis
TGCATATAAACTTGTCTGGAATAAATGTACCAGCTTTATCCACACTGAATACTGTAAAATATGTAGTAGTGAGTTCATGAACATCTTTAGCAGACTACAGCATACCTTAGCAAAGTGACCTACCTTTGAGCGTTTGCGGCACTGTACAGCTTTTGCAGGACATGTAGTATAGTTTGCAGTGTGTTGTGTTGAACCACAGTGGAAGCAGTATTTTTTATTTGTTTTTGCAGTGAATCCCTTTCCTTAGAACTGTATTTTGCCTGTGACTGTGCATTATTAAGCCACAGTACTGGATTCATAGTCTGTACATTCTCAGCAGTTCCCTGACTGAGAATTTTAGCCTCTGCCACTGCTGTTTCAATATGGCTAGCAACTGTAATACCCTTTGCAAGGGTTAAATCCTGCTCTAGGAGCAGTCTAATGCGATGTGAGTTTGTTTTTTCCACTAATTGGTCTCTTAGCATTTCATCTGTTAGATTCCCAAACTCACAGGTAACAACCAGCTCTCTCAAAGCTGCTACAAATTGTTCTGTGGATTCGCCATTATGCTGTCCACGTTGGCGGATTGTATATCTTTTAGCAATCACATTTACTCTTGGCACAAAAAGTTCTTTATAGCAGTAAGAGCAGTTTCATCAGGTGATGGTATTGTATAGAATATATGCTGTCCCTCTGCTCCCAGGCAGTGAATAAGTAAAGCATGCTTTCTAGCACCAGAATTCTCCCCTTGGTCAGCAGCAATGTAATTTTCAAACATACGTATCCAAGCAGTAAAAGTTATGGTAGGCTCACCAGGCTTTGAAAGAAAAGGTGCAGGCTGCTGCAGAGGTAGAAGAGACATCTCATCCCCAATTTGTTTTGATAGCTGAGGATGAGCAGAGTACAAAAGGGCTTTGTTAGCAGGTTCATGCAGCCATTACACAACAGTAACATAAACTCTATCCTTCTTAAACAGTATAGATAGACAGAACTGTGCATACACTGCATAACTCATGTGCACAGTGACCTCTGCAGGCCATTTGTAAACACCACAGGCGTCTCCTTGCACCACATAGTTTGGTATATCTAATCATATTGGGCATCAGAGTGTTCAGTAGACCCGTGACATTCATATTTAGGATGTTTTATGCTGATACGTTACGAATTGTGGGGCATATAATGGGGTACAATTCAAGCTTTAAGACGATTTTCAGAAATTTGCTAAAAAACTGTTACGTTCAGCATAGCTTTACAGTTTGCAGTAGAAACAAATATTTACCCATATTGGATTTGTCACAATGTGTACTTTCTGAAAATATATAGTTTTCTAGGTTCTCTGTACTGTTAGGGGGTCTTATGTCACATAATACACATACTGGGGTGCCTATTGTCACGGTCGGCACCCTAAACCAGAACAGATGCCAAGCTCCCTGGTCTCGGCTTGGCTTCACCAGTGTGACCGCCTTTGGCTTCGGGAGGAGCCCTCAGCTACTCAGATGCCATCTGGACTTATCGAGAGGAGCAAGGCGAGAAGTTCTGGCAAGCAGAGGGGCACGACAGTATTAAAGTCAGTTGGATCAAAGGTTACGGTACAAATAGGATTAAGCAAGTTCGTAGTCAGACAAGCTGGGTCGAGGCAGGTGGAAAACAAGGATCGCCAGGCAGGCAAGGGTCAAACTGGGTAATCAATCAGAAGGGATGAGGCAGAATTGGAGTCGAAGTGCAAGCTAGGGTCAGGTAACGGATATCAGAATAGGCAGGAACAGGCCGGGTCAAACACAGGAATTATACAAGCAGGATACAGGATCAAAATGCACAAAGGGTCAGGAAAGCACCAGGAATCAAATCCTATCACGGGCAATCACAAAATCAAAAATGTCCCTTTAAATACTGTTTAAATCTCGCTCCATTGCACGCTGGCTTAAACATGCCAGCGCGCATGCGCCTATAAATTGCGGAAGTGCGTGCTCGGCGCGCACTAAGAAGCCGGCAGCGAAGGAGAATGACGGCGTCGCGGGCGTCCCCGCTGCGACACCGCTAGACCACCAGGGTGAGTCCTTACACTTATATTGCAGCAGCCAGCGCGTCAGCTGTGAAAATTCATATACACTTTTGTCATTTTGGTGTCTCCGTGCTCCACATAGTTTGGTATATCTATGCATATTGGGTATCTGGTATTGGCACATTCGAGAGACATGAGGCTTTCGATATATTGGGAAAATAGGAATTTTTTTTGCATATAGAGCTATAAATCTTTTTGCAGAGGTGGAAATACATGAAAACACAGGCAGATCTAGAAAGCTCAGTTTCTCCAGAAAAAAAAATGTATAGTAAATTATAGGTTCTCCTCAGAAAATGCCCCTAAAGTGAGAGAGCACAAATGTTCCAAAAATGGCTGGCATTTCGCGTAACCAAAATGTGAAATTCTGCTGGCATGTAAAGGGTTAATCCTTACACCACACTAATGTGGTGTTGACTAAATCAAAGTTCACTATTCTTTCATTTGTTTTTTAAATAGTTTTGACATCATAGCATAATGACAAAGCATTTTTTGGGAATTAATGTTGCAATCAGACATTTTTCCTATTTGCCAATATGCATTTTCAATTTATGCTAAAAGACTGGTTAATTGGATTTTGTTCATTAAACAAAAACAAGTACAAGTGTTAGAAATTTATGAACAGATTACAAACTTGTCAACAATATTTCATAAACAATAAGCAGTCAATTCAAATTGGCTTTTGATTGTTTTGTATTTTGAAATAGTTTATTGGTTCATGCCTTCTCTTGTGGTATCCAAGGACATTAGCCTAATGTTTTACAGTAGCAGAGTTTGGGATATCTCCACATGTTTTTAATTCCTATTTCATATCTGCATATTTAATTCTGGGGGCTTGTAATTATACATCAAGTTAGGGCATATTATTTAAATTAGCTTGATTAATTTATTTCAGCACATTTTATTAGCAGATGGGATTAGTGATGGGCAAATTTATTCGCCAGATGCGAATTTGCAGCGAATTTACGTATTTCACAGGTGACGAATAAATTCACAAAATGCCCATGAAATTCCCCGGCATCAAAAAAAGTTTGATGCCATCAACCGTTTTGGGCACCAGAGGCCGTTCTGATGCAAGCGCTCATTTTGACGCCAGCGACAATTTACCACGTGCCCATTGACTAAAGTGGAGTACATTGTCGCTGGCATCAAATGTCCCTTTTTGTAAATTTTTCACCATTTCATGCATTACGCTGGAAATTCGTGAAATTTTCAGCGAAACAGGACTAATTCAACCATCACTGGACGGGATCCTAATTAGTCATAGGCACTAAGTTATTTTATGCTGGTAAAAAGAAAACATATTAAGAAAGCAGAGTTGCACAGTTGTTATATTTTGAGCACTTGCACTTTAATATTAAGCACATGTCACTTTCCTAATTGGTTCATGAATTGAACTCCACAATTGCAGTAATTGAAATTTTAAGTATTTGTTCTTTTATAACGTAACTCTAAAACAAAAAGGTTGTCTATTTTTTCCTTTTACATTTTTAAGTGAAATACACTGTAGGGGTTTATAACTATCTTGGGGAATATTCTGAAATAAATCAGAAAGGTTCTTTTCCTTTTCTTTCCCCCTTATATTTATTTTTATATTTTTATAATATCAGTATTATAACCAAATCAGTTATTTTTGCTGAAATGTTCTAATCTGATATTTGATCTGGGTTAAATGTAAAATTATTCAAAGCTAAACCAAGCTAACCTAGTTTAAGAAAATCAAACTATAGCATAGGCAGCAGAAGATGGTATTAACATCACATGTACAATTTTAACTGAGTGCTGTGAATGCTGCACTACAAGCACATTATGGGGGAAAAGGGGGAAAAAGATTCTGGCACCTAAAGTACATTACATGCAGAGACTGTGAGGTACTAAAATGACACACAAAGAAACAGCAGGTACGGATCTCCCAAGAACATACTGTAATATAGAGAAGGCACCACAAGCACAATAAAGAACATTATATAGTAAGAAGCAGAGGGAACTGACAAACCAAAAATAGCAATGGACTATGGCACTGTGAGTAGTAAGATTCAGAGAATACTGACAGGCCAAGCACAATACAATAAAAAAGTGGGTATAAGTACAAGAATGCATTATATAATAAGAATCAGTGAGCACAGACACTCCAAGTTTATTATAAGTTCTATCACCTCCCCATGCACTGCCTAATTCTATTGCTCTGCCAAAATGCAAGGTATGAAGAGCTGTAAACCTGGAGCATTGTGTAACCTGTAGTAGGGAAAGGCATGCAGTGACTGCTATAGTAATGTGAAAAATTCAAACATCTCTCACTACATGGATCCCTTTTCTGCTAGATAGACAGCAATGTTATATTATAATGGGACAGTTGTACAAATGCTCCAACCCCATTGCATCAGTATAATAATTATTTATAAACATAGTAATCTAGTTTGAAAAAAGACTAGTCTAGCCTTTTGGCCTAAGTAAACCATGTCTAACTTCTAGCTGATACAAAGGAAGGAGAACAACCCCTTCTAAAGCTTGTCCAATTTACTTTAAAAAAAATTCTTCCTGACTCCAAGGGGTATATTTATCAAAGAGTGAAGTTAAGGAGCAAATTCACTAAAGCGCGAAGCGTCTAACGCTAGCGCTAATTCGCCAGCATGACGTAATTTTGTAACTTTGTAACTTTGCAAATTCATTAACACGGACTCTGGCGAATTTTCGCTAGCAAAGTAGATAGACTTGCACAACTTCTCACCCTTATGCCAGGCGAAGTTGCGCATTGACGAAGGATCGTAATTACGCAAATTCACTAAGATGTCAATTTTCCTGAACGTTACCACTTACGCTAGACGTAACTTCGCCTGGTCAGACCTGGCGAAGTTCAATAGATAGGAGGTTGAAAAAAAATATTTAAAATTTTTTCTAAGTCCCAAAAAAATGATGGCGTATTTTAGCATAGGAGGATGATAGTCTGAAAAAGATTTTTTTTGGGGGGTTACCCTCCTTCCCCCCTTCATTTCCTAACATATGGCAACACAACTATACAGGGGACACATGTAGGGCAATAGGACAACTTTATTTAATTTATTAAAGGTTTCCTGGGTTTATAGCTACTGGAAAGGGGAGACTAATTTATTAACATTCAAATCTGAGTTTTATTAAATAAAAAATCTTTATAAAAAAATATTGGATTCTAAATTCAGAAATTTAGCATTAAATAAAAACATTTTTATTTTATATATTTTATTTAAATTTTTCATTATGCTTTAATTTGCCTGCCACTGGCAGTAAGGAAAAGGCTACAATTTTGAGACACCTACAGTACTTTGAGACACCTTTAATTTGTTCTTAGGGTAAAAGCCATTAATACCCCTCATGTCCTTTCCTCCTTGTTTCCATTGTACTGTAGAAACCAATCTCTCAGGGACAGGCAACCTTTTAAGACAATGTTGAGACTCTTCTGTAAATCACCTACTATGACTTATTCAATAATATAATTGAACAAAAAAAGATCTCCGTCATGTTTAGGCTTAAAGAAATGCATTATTTGCCATGAAATGTGGGCAATAGAAGAACTGATGAGTTATAGATATATTTCCAATACCACTATTAACAAATGTCCCAGTTCCAAGACCTAAGGGTAGACCAAAGATAATCATTTTTTTGTTCACCAGTCCAACACCTTGATTTGGAGAGTAGCTTGCATGAGTGGAAATCAAAGTGTGGAAGATCCCTGGAGATGGCGCTCAGCGTACGGAGCTGCTTTTTCTTCCTTATAGATTTGCAATATCATCTATACAGTACATAGATCTCCATGCCTATGTATTCTAAAGATATATACTATGTGTTTGCTTTTATGATTTAACATACACCCTTAAAGGACAAGGAAAGTGTAAAATAGAATAAGGCTAGAATTGCTGTATTTTGTATACTAAACATAAACATGAACTTACTGCACCACAAGCCTAATCAAACAAATGATTTATGCTTTCAAAGTTGGCCACAGGGGGCTGTCATCTTGTAACTTTGTTATACATCTTTGTCTGACACTGGCACTGCACATGCTCAGTATGTTCTGCTTGAGTTCTGCATGGCTGGTAAGTAAGGCAGGGGCTCCCCCTGCTGTTCATAAGTGATTGTTTCCCTGCCAGAAGCACTAAATGAAGGGAGAATTTCACTGCATACAGTCAGGTCTCTTATAAAAACAGTACACATTTTAAAATTAAAGTATATTGGAGATAGGTTTCTTTTTCATTAAAGAAAGTAAAAATGGGATTGTATTTCTTTGCCTTTCCTTGCCCTTTAATTCAGTTCATGTGTGCTTCAAAAGCAGAATCCAGCTCTTTGCAGATTTCACTTTTACAATAATACCTGCTGTTTTTGTTGTTAATAAGAGACAAGCAAACTTATAAAGATATGGTACAAATATATATGTGTGTAAAGAAACTTAAAAAATATGAACTGATCAAACATAATGGGGGTTATGTTATAAAAGGCTCTAAATTTGCCATGGGGCAGTAACCTATAGCAACCAATCAGCAGATAACATTTTAAAGGTCACCAGTTGAAAAGCAAACATCTTATTGGTTGCTATGGCTTACTGCTCCTGGGCAAACTTAGAGCATTTTATTACATATGGGAGTATGTTGCCTATGAAGTTTTTTCAAAATGTAGCATCTAGCCTTTGTCAGTTATGCAAATATAAAATATCATAAAAATAAAATCTTGTGAATGAGTATGGTGGATTGACATAAGACAAATGCAGGCATCTACAGACTGGCTGAAAGTTGCGGAATTGTTTATTCAGTTGGTGTCACTTTTAAGTAATTTCTTTTTTGATTCCCAGAAAGAAATGTCACTGCACCATCACAGCTAGTGCTGAATAAAAATAATAATGAATAATGAATAATTCTCATCCAGCAGTTGACAAGACAAAGAATAGAAGTCAATAAAAAGAATTATTTATTAAAAAGACCTAATGATACAAGAACAGTACAACAGGGACTACTCATTTACCATTCTGACCGCATAGTATACAATTATATATAGTATATACACATTGTATACAACATTTCTAACATTTCACATGTAATCATCACAGTACCCATTTTCCTGATCTACCACCAAATTCTTTTTAAAATACCTGCTAACAAGAGCTATAACTTTCTAAAGGAAATTTTCAATATAGTTCTGATACAACCTCTAATGACACGTCGAACTCATTAATACTCCCCTTGTGCATCAGAGAACCTTGAAAGCAAGGCATCTTTGGCACCAAGAGGCATAAACACTGCAGTTTAAAGGGAAGCTATTCCACATTTTAAGAGCAGGCTTTTCTTCCGTGTATTCATGAAAATGTCAATTGGCATAACATAGTACATTTATGTTATGCATCCCATTGATACAAATACAAAAGCCCTCTCATTGAACCACGCCTCCAGAGAGCCCAAACAATTGATAGGAGGCCTAGCCTGAAAACCAGTTAAGATGGTTTGGGGGCAATGCTTGCTATTCTAGATATTTACAGAAGCCCACAATCTCATCTATAGATAAATGGTGGTACAAGCCAGAGGACTAGAGTTCACTAACTAAGGTATACAGTATGTAGGGTGAAGTGTTGTTGGTAAAAAGTGCAGGGCAGAGTCTGAAGGCACACAATTCCTCTGTTAAATATGAAACTGTCAGTGTCCCTTTCAAATATTATCCAATTAGCATAAGATCTGAAGTAAAGACTTTACAATTCTAGCTATTATATTGGACAGCTGGATGGCGGCTGTAACAATCTACTTTTATATCTGAAATGTTTACATTGTTGTGGACAAGAATGGGTGGTTGAACTGAAAAAAAGAATCTTGGTAATTTGTTCTTAGGGTAAAAATGGCAGACATGTCCTTTTCTCCTCTTCCCATTCTGCTGTAGAAATCAATCTCTCACGGACAGGCAATATTTGGCTCTCCAGATTGGGAGAACTGCATCTTAAAGAGGGATTTTTTTTTTGGTAAAGGTCGAATACGGCTCTTTTTAACAAAAGAAATGGAAGTGAATCCTTGCTTATGCAGTGATATTAAAACCTTCTGACCAAATCTATGAACACTTAGGGGCAGATTTACTAAGAGTCGAATTCAAGGGTTAATTAATCCTCGAATTGACCATCGAATTTTGAACAAATTTTAGCACAATTCAATCAATCATATAAAAAATTCGATCGAACAATTTTAACCATTTCATCAAATTTTTTTTATTCAATCTAAAAAACTTAGAAATACCCTATGGGAGCTTCCCATATGGTTTAACAGCAATTCGGTAGGTTTAGTCTGGCAAACTAGGCAATCAAATTTTTTTTAAAGGGCAAGTACGTACTTCAACCATCGAATTGCCGAATGATTGAATAGATTTTATTCGAATCATTTGAAACGATCAAATTATTTTAAATTCAATGATCGAAGTACTCAAAAAAGTTATTCGAAATTCGAATCTTTTTGAAAATTCGATCAAATTTCAAATCATTCATGAGAATTTGATAAATCTGCCCCTTAGTACGTTGTGTGTTAAATTTAGGCTCCTTCACTATACTCAACCTAACAAATACAGTACCATATTGTAGATCCTTTGGTTACACCACTGCTGCATCCTTCATGTTGGGTTGGAGGGTAACTCTAATCTCTTGGAGGCTCAAACTACCTCACAAGCTCATCTGGAGGTAAGTAGTGATACAATCCAAAGGGTTGGAATTCACACATTAAGGTATCAGTAGGGTAAGGTGTGTAGGTAAAGGTGCAGGTCATAGTTTGAAAGCATACAATTGCTATGTTTTATGAAGCTTTCCCGTTAAAGAACACTTCCCTTTAGACTTCAGTTGACTACAAAAATAATAAGGACATCTTTTTACAAAATATATTATTCATGTGTCATATATGTATGTAAAACATTGAAACATGTTTGTTCTCAAAGAATTTGTTAAATGCAAACATATTTTGTTCTCATTGCAGATAGACATAATTTCTAAGTACTGCAGCTCTGATAAGTTCAAAAACAAAGGGTTCTGGCAAAACCTGAGAACCGTGAAACATTCTTAAATAGACATATTCAGAATTATACACCACATGACATTACAGCTTTATTAAATGTATGGGTTTGTTGACTGTGTTTTTTCCGAAAGCATGAAGTATATTTTACTCACTCCAAAAGTCTGTCCATAAGTTCTTTAAATACTCGATATGCAATACATATCTAAATAATAAGAATATAGAATATCCTTAATCTGCTCTTAAAGGAACAGTTTTGACACTTGTGAAACTTCTATAATAGTAATACAAATAAAAACTAAGGGGCCAATTTACGAAATTCACATGAAATGATCAAAGTTCGATCGAATACCGATCAAAAATTTTTTCTTGAAATCAGATAATCCAATTTGGCCTCTTCGATACACGAATATCGAATAGATTGAATGATCAGATATTCGATAATTCGATCATTCAATGATTGAAGGAATAAAAATTTTAAATTTATTCGACTGATTACTTTGCCAGATTTAACCTACTGAATTGTAATAGAAGCCCATAGGCTTCTGAGGCTAAGTCCTGCTCGAATACCATTCGAACGATCGGAGCGAAAATACTTATCGAAATTGCGAATTTGCTCGAGCTAATTTCCGGGAGTAATAGTAAATTTGCCCTAACTGTTTTTACCATACCATTTTCAAATATTATATTTTTTTTGTTTTCAGGGACTTTTTAAAGCTTGTTTGTTTTTTCCCAAACAAATCTGAATTTGTTCAAATTCATTTAACGTCTATAAAAATACATGGGGCAAATGTACTAAAGAAGTGGACACCCCTAGTGAAAATTCCCCAGAAATACAATCCACAGGGACATCACCAATTTACTAACAGGCGAGTGAACAATTCACTAGAGAAAACAAGCTCAATGTTAACAAAGTTTCTCTCCATTTTGCCAGGCAAATTTT
This sequence comes from Xenopus borealis, assembly GCA_024363595.1. Lineage (NCBI taxonomy): Eukaryota > Metazoa > Chordata > Amphibia > Anura > Pipidae > Xenopus > Xenopus borealis. Next base: position 152,092,395 of record CM044434.1, read on the forward strand.
CGCTCAGGCGAATGATTGTTACTCAACAAATTCAACAGGTTATACCTGGAAAACCGATAAGGTGAAGCTACATCCTCTTCAAACCTATGTCAGTGACATCATATCCTGTATGCCAAAAAGTTATAAAAACTTTTAAAGTGGGATTGTGTTTAAAAGTTGTAACTGTTAAATATATTATTTTACTATCCATTTGAGTGTCAATCCACATTTTAGGGTGGGCTCATGTCTAGGCAATAGTGGATCTCTTTTGTCTTTATTTTGCTTTCTTGGACATTTTTAATAATTAGTGGCCACTTCAAGCAATTTCACCAACGTCACTAATAAATAAATATATATATATATATATATATACATATAAAATAGTCCATGGAGGAGTCGGCACTCTCCATACCAGGTACATACCATGGATATTCTAATGTATTGGACAATGCACCCAGGCATGTCTGAACCTGGTATCGATTGTGCCGACTCCTACATGGACTATTTTATGTATATATGACCTATATGTACCCGCCCTATTAAAATTTACCTAAGCATAAGTGTGTTAACAAAGTTTCGCTAGGCAGAATCTAACTCTAGCAAAAGTCAGCTACCAAATGCTTGTGCTGGCCCGAGACATAACTTCGCATTTTGATGAATTAGTGTACGTATGTGTTGTGAATTAATGTCTACAGAAGTGGTGTGAAGACTGGATAGCAAATATTTGTTTGGAACTGTCTCTGTCTTTTACAGGAACAGTAACATCAAAAAAATGAATTGTTTTAAAGTAATAAAAATATAATGAAGTGTTGCCCTGCACTGGTAAAACTATTGTTTATATAAATAAGCTACTGTGTAGCCATGGGGGCAGCCATTCAAATGAGAAAAGGCTCAAGTTACACAGCAGATAGCAGATAAGCTCTTTAAAACATAATATTATCTGTTATCCATTACTTATCCTGTGCCATATAGCCGTTTTTCAATTTCTGCCATTGCTACTCAGTAGCTTGTTTATTTGAACTATAGTAGTGTTTCTGAAGCAAACAGATCAGTTTTAACAGCGCAGGGCAACACTATATGATATTTTCATTACTTTAATTTTTTGGTGTTACTGTTCCTTTAACCACCTTAATCGAAAGAATATAAAAGCAATTTTTTTAAATTTTATGTCATTGTAAACATATGTATTGAAAATGCACATTAGACATGACTTGTTCTGGGTACATTACCCTTTTGTAATCCCAGACCCTACTGTTAAGTGCTTGGGATTATTGCTACTTTCCAAGAACATAGCACTTCCACCATAATCAGTATCACATATACACCCCTACATGTCTTCTAAAGAGAAAAGGAGTCAGCTAAATACATTTTTATTTGTGTCCTTTTCTCTAAATTACAATTTTACTTTTTCAGAAAAATTAGGTTGGTTTTTACAAGCATGGTGTAAGTAGTGACCAAGAATTCATATCATTTGAATAAACCTCCTTCTTGTTATACAATATATTTTCTGATAAAGATTTTGCCTAAACAAAGAATAATTAGGACTCTGTGAAATTGCATTGTCAAATAAAAATAAATACAGTAAGCTAAGGCAACATAAATTGGACAATGCTATTAATAAACACGCATAATTAGGGCCTGGTGATAATAATGGTTTGACATTTTTCAGCTTTGACGCAGTAGCACTTTTACTCACAAAACTTAAAAAACTCAATCTAAGTCTAGTAGATAATGAAATAGTTTTTGATGTAGAAATAAGAGTTTGTGCAATAAATTATTACATAAATGTCATGTTGCCTCTTACAGGAAATGGATTGTATGTATTAGATCTGCATGTGAAAATGCCATATTAACTTCACAATTATAAAGCATCAAAGTAAATTGAAAGTTTGCAGATTTCTGATAAAAATTTTGCCTAAACAAAGAATAATTAGGACTCTGTAAAAATTGCATTGTCAAATTAAAATAAATACAGTAATCTAAGGCAACATAAACTGGCCAATTCTATTTATAAACATGCATAATTAGGGCCTGGTGATAATAATGGTTTCAACATTTTTCAGCTTTGTCGCAGTAGCACTTTTACTCACAAAACTTTAAAAAAATTCCAAATTCAGAAGAATTTACTTGTGGCATTGTTTACTCTGTCATATAGTTAAACCAAAATTACTATTTAGATATGCATTATAAAAAATGCCATATTAACTTCACAATTATAAAGCATCAAAATAAATTGAAAGTTTGCAGATTTGCAGCTTTTTTTTTTTTACAGTTCCCCATTTCATAAAACGTCAACTAAACTAAAAAAAATAAGAAAAAGGTTCTCAACTGTAAAATAAAATCTAAATGGTGCTTAGTGAATTCTCTTGAATCACATGAATTAATAATAAAAAAAAATTGTATGTATTGTTGCACAATACAAGGATATTGGTATTCATCTCAGAGCCAATGGAATGCAACACAGAAGATCTCAGTGACTTCTAGGGGCACATTTTCTAAGGGTCGAAGTGAAAAATATAATTAAATTCAAATTTAAAAAATTGAATTTCAAAGTAATTTTTGGCTGCTTCGGCTATCGAATAGCCCAAAATTCGATTTGAATTGAAAAAGTTTGAAAATTAAAATTTTGAAGAGTACTGTCTCTTTAAAAATAAATTCAAATTTGACCATTCACCACCTTATACCTGCCAAATTGCTATTTTAGCTTATGGGGGACCTCACTTGGCCTTTACAGAGTTTTTTTGCAAAGTTTTGGGAAACCAAATAACTTGTTTTGGAACAATTCGACCGATGCGATCGAACGATCTAAAATCGGCTAATAAAAATTAGATGGTCGAATTTTGAAGTTTTTTCACTTCGAAATTTGACCAATAGTAAATGTGCCCCATAGTGTTCTTATATATTCAATAAGAGGTAGATCCTTATTATATTAATAATAGATTCATATTGTCAGTGAAATAGATTCATAAACCAGTATCCGGTATCCCATAAATGGGATCCCTTATCTAGAAACCAATTATATAGAAAGCTTTGACTTATGGGAAGGCCATCTCTCATAGAGTCCATTTTGCACCAGCAAATTATTTGTTTTCCTCCATAATGATAATACAGTACCTTGTACTTGATCATAGCTAAGCTGAATGAATCCATATTCTTGGCAAAGCAATGTTTTGTATTATTTAAAGTTGAATAGGGCAAAGTAATAAAAGACACAAAGAAAAAAAATATTTGCACAAATAATACAAATTTGCATTTCCCAATGTAATATTCCCTTAGGGGGTTATTTATTAAAATGCAAAAAGTTCTCACTGTTTTCTGAAAACTACTCCTACCACATCCGCATTTCCCCCTCCACTATTTATCAATTAAATTTCCCACAAATTTCTTGTGCAGGAAAAACCTCAATAAAATCGGGATTTGATGCCTGAAACCAAGAAATCTTTGGATTATTGAACAAAAATCCAGTGCAGAACAATATATCAACAGGACATCTGCCATTGATGGGTCTGAGTTAGAGTACTTTTTTATGGGTATAGAATTCAAATTACAGAAACTCGTCTTATACAAACACTTGCAGGTCCCAAGCATTTCAGATAGAAGATTCCATACCTATTTGCCATTCTCTGATATCAGGTACAACAATAGCCACAGCAATATTATTCCCTTATGCATATTTCTACCTCTGCAGAAACATTCCTACTAAGATCACGTCAGCTAACCTACATATCTTAGATAGCCAATGAAGAGTGAGTATGATGTGAGCAGTGACATCACTAGCTGGCTTAAGTTCAGATGGTTGGAGCACATGAGGCTTTTTTCAAAAAAGAATGTTAAAGGATAGACAGAACTAATTTGGGGATAAGGCAAGTAAATAAGAATCCATAAAGTTTTTCATACCATGAGCTCTACCCATAAGCTTATTTATAAATGCTTATTTACAAATGCCAAAAACTCAAAATATTCAAGTTTTTTTTTTTACTAAAAAAATCAGAAATTGTAGTGGAAAAAAAGATACAGATGAAGCCACTTGGATTTGTGTGTTCATGTTCATGTTCATGACTCAGGACTAATTGAAGAAACTGTGTTATCTTAACTCATTTAATGCATTTAACCTTTTCATTAGCATGCAAAGGAACCATTGTTCACAATGATGAACACTTTAATTAGATGGGATGCTGTGACGCAATTTGCTGTGTAAAATGGGGAAAGTGGTATATCTGAGTTATTCTGTGTCAAACACACAAACCAAAGTGGTTTCATCTGTACTTGATCACAAAATGGCATAAAAATCTACTTGTCTTGAAAAATACACTTCCAAGATACCACTTTCAGACACTATTGGAGCGCAATTCCCTTAGTCTATGCTCAAATACTTTCTAAAGACATAAATTAAGAAAAAAACTGCAGACAAGTCAGCACATGCAAAGTCAATACAATTGAGAAGAAAAGGAGAAACTCATTATTCTGTCGAAATCTGAGATAGGAGACGTAAACTCAGAGCAATAGGTAATGTACCTAAATCACAAATGAGACAACCGAAATATTTACAGTGAGTGATTTTTTGATTCAAACTGCAAATATTTATTTTCTGTTTTTCAGATGTATTAAGTATATTTTCCCTAATAAAGCGGTTCATCTTACATTAATAATTATCTTTTAAAATTAGAAACAAAACAACACACGAATGAGGTATTTACCTTTTTGAAGAGATTTTTTTTAGAGCGACTAACTCCATTTGTTGCCACTATAAACTACCATCAGAGAGGTTCTCAAACTCTTGGGCTGGCCCCATTAAGGGGAGACAAAGCACTAGATGAGGGTGCAGCCTTAAGGCATATTGGGGTGAAATTCAGGGTGAGTGTTTATTTGCTGTTACATATATTTCCACAATCATAACTGGGTGAATATTGTGAGCAAGTGTTACCATAGTTGTAATCTTGTTCTAAGGGTGATCTGAGCAAATATTGTAGCACATTTGGGAGACCTGGAGCCTCTTTCTTAAAGGGGCTGAATGCTTAAGACCATTGTTGCCCACTGCTTGAATTTCCGACTCAATTGGATCACACTTGAATAACGCCAATAAGGCAATGGCGTCTGACCATGAACATGAAAAGTCTTAGACAAAGGTATATTTCTTTTTTTGACAGACTGTTCATCATTACATGCTACTACACCATAAAATGTTTTCTAATGTAAAGTTAGATAATAGGCCTTCATTAATTCCACAATTCAATACTAATTTCTATAGAGGGAGAGTGCTGAGTCCAATTTGTGGTACTTTAACCCCTTGTCCATAAACTTAATGAGATGAGAAATACCACTACTGCCAGTAGGCAGTTCAAGATTATCCAAATAAATACATTAATAAATAAGTTTAAATTAGCTTTTAAATAAATAATTTAAATATGACTATACTTTTACTTTTTTTCTTGCTGTGAGAAAAATGATTTAAGCCTCCAAATATTATATAATTTTATGAAAAAAATTGGTTATTTCCCAAATCATAACAATTCTGTTTCACAGGCCTCTTCATATCCATGAAATGGTAAATCAGTAAAGTGCCATAACTACATAGCCATTCTTTTGTAATCTTGTATATTAGTAAGAGCAGTGAATTAGCACTTAAGATTAGGAGCAAACATTCCCACCATGTAGCTTATACCATCTCAGTTTATATGTGTACTGAACATCACTGTTTGAACAAAAGAAACAAACACACTCAGGTTACCAAAAAGAATAAATCGCATAGAAGTAAATCCAGAGCATTTAAACCAAAGTCACTGCACTTTTCCCTTACAGAAGCTTCTAAGGACGGACTATTCACAAACTGGTCCATTTATACAAAATAATCCTTAAAGGTAAAAATGAAAAATCATTTTGCCTCACTCCAGTAAGTCTTTTCCACATAGTCTTTGGGTGTCTTATTGAAGAATAGGTCCAGGGTTCGATTGCCTTCATGTATTAGAAACGTCTAGCTTGAAGTCAATACAAATAATCATAAAAGCAAAAGAACAAAATGATTGTCTTCTTCACAATAATATTTTGGGAATCACCAAAGCCAGAAATAATATTAAAGATGAGGAGGCTGCTGAAATGCAATGTGTAGAAGTCTGAGCGCTTGTTATTTTACCTAGAAAAAAACAAACAAGTGTTAAAACTTTGAATTACAGTTACAGTTGGAAAAGCTCCATCCAACCAGTTATGGATTTGAGGAATGTCTAGGGATATATACATATATATATATATATATATATATATAACATAAATAATGGACAGCACATGCTCCAAATGCTCAAAGGCTTGTATTCAAGGTTAAAAAGTTACATCACCTTCATGTGCACATTAAAAAAAGCAACGTTTCGAGCCACTAGGGCTCTTTCTCAAGCTATGTGTAGCATAGGTGTATACATTAAACTTGAACCCTTACGATACTTTATAGTCCAATACAGGAAGTGACATGCAACATATGGCAATATGCTCAATACAGGGCTTCCACCCCATGTTCATATAATGTATATATCATAGTAGCCTGAAAAAAAGGCACAAAGGGCTAATCACAATACTTATCCATGCAAACATTGTAAAATCCATAAACTTTATTCTAAAGGAACAAATACAGATCATAGTCTTTGTTGAGACCATGTGGATGAAGGGAATTTAGCTTATTGATCCACCAAACTTCTCTCTGTTTCAAATGTAATTCCCTGTCACCCCCTCTCTTCAGTGGAGGTACTGTCTCTAAAACCATGAACCGCAATTGTTCCACAGTATGAACTTTTTCTTTAAAGTGTCTTGATAATGGTAAAGCCACATTACCAGATTTTATGGTTGATTTATGCTGTGAGATACGTGACTTGACCTTTTGTATGGTTTCCCCAACGTATAACTTGCCGCATGGGCAAATTATGACATATACGGCAAATTGAGATAGACAGGTGTGATAGCCCTTGATTTCAATAGACTCTCCTGTATTAGGATGAACAAAACATTTTCCTTTAACCACATGCTTACATTGTGTACAATTCAAACACTGGTACATACCTGTATTTCGTTTACCCAGAAATGTGTCCCTGTGATCACCTTCCTTCTGGACCATAGGTTTTGAAATTTTAGCGCCAATGGTTTTGCCCCTTTTGTATGATGTCACAGGTGGAGAATTAAATTCCCTCACCATAGGGTACGCCCTTCGTAATATGTACCAGTGTTTACGCAAAATCGCATTAATCTGTTTACTCATGGGACCATACTGTGTCACAAACGGGATTCTAGGTTCTTTATGTTTCTTCTCCTTTTTTTGTTGTACATTCCTTTCTGCCCTGTCTAGTAACTGTCTAAATTTAGTCCTCATCTGCTTTATTTGTCGTTCTCTGACTTCTGGATTACTCACTAGCCTATGTACCCGTGTCAATTGACTAATGGGAATAGACTGTTTGGTGTGTAGGGGATGATTGCTATCATAATGCAATAACTGATTATGATCAGTGGGCTTAGAATACAACTTAGTCTGTAGGCCTTTTTCTCTATAAACCATGATATCCAAAAAAGACACTTCTTGTATGCTGAAATTACATGAGAATTTGATTGAGGAATGAAACCCATTGAGTCGGTCGTGGAACCGCGATAGGGAGCCAACGTCACCCCGCCATACTACAAAAATATCGTCGATGTATCTCCACCAGGCCACACAGTGTTCTTGGTAGAGACCATAACGATATATGTACTGTTCTTCAAGCCACACCATAAAGGTATTGGCATAAGACGGGGCGACATTGGATCCCATCGCGGTTCCACGTAACTGCAAATAGAACACATCCTGAAAAACAAAATAGTTCATCCTCAATATGATCTCAAGAGCCTCCAAGAGAAAATCAATCTGCACATCTTGATACTGACCATTGCCTCGTAGTAACCATTGACAAGCTTTGAAACCCTCATCATGGGGTATGGAAGTATACAAACTGGAAACATCAAATGTAGCCAGAATGACTTCTTCCTCATCCTGTATCTTTAGGCTATCCAGCCTTTCCAAAAAATGACCACTATCTCTCAAGCATGAGTGTGTGGTTGAAACCAAGGGTCCAAGGATGGGCAAAAAACTGAGTCAATGCCCGATACTATCGGGCGACCCGGGGGATGGACAGGATCCTTATGGATCTTTGGCAAAGTGTATAACATAGGTGTACGAGGGAATGGTACAGTAAGAAAAGTTTTTAAATCTACAGAAATTATATTCTTATCAACCATATCATTTAACAATTATGTAATTCTCATTGAGATTTCTGCAATTGGATACCTATCTAATGGCATGTATACAGATTGATCTGATAATTGCCCCATAATCTCCTTGATATAATAATCAGTGTCCATAATTACTATTGCACCCCCTTTATCGGAGGGTTTGATAGTAATTTTTGGATTTTCAGTTAGACTATCTAAGGCTTCTCGTTCTACTCTAGACAGATTGGGTATCATGCCATGGGTACTGGCACTATATATATATCCTGTAATTTATATCCTTATAAATGGCTCTTAGTGATGTCATAATTTATTAACAGAAAAGAAAAAGGAAGAAAAAAATACATATAATGTCTCTGAAGGTACCCGCACTCTTGCTCGATTATCTGCTCGTGGGTGCTGGATCAAATTTTGTATTCAAACTTTGAAATGGACCAGCACTCCAAGTGTTTTCAATTCAATAATTTATTGTAACATCACTTATGTATCCAATGTTTCAGCCCTCTTTGGGGCCTTTATCAAGGATTTATCAAGCATTTTAATTTGTAATGTTCTTTGAAGAAGAGACTTTGCACTAGGTCCTGCCTGATGCCCCCATGCCTTGTTTTGGTGAATATACTAATCATCTCAAAGACTGCCCCTGAATACAGCTAAGGTTTTTCTTTATCAAAGACTACAATTCAGTATCTGGATGTTTAAAGGGCACCTATCAAAGCCAAAATAAAACAC
>CM044434.1:152125093-152138273 GCA_024363595.1 Xenopus borealis
TTAATAAATGCCAAGACTGCGCCTTTATAATATAAATACAAATACAATATATACATTATATTAATATTTCACAACAAAATACTTGATTTGTCATAATACAGATATGAGATCCATTATCTGGAAACCTGTTTTCCAGAAAGTTTTGATTTATGCAATGGAACTTTATAAAAGTAATCCAAAGTTTTAAAAATGATTTCCATTCTCTGCAATAATAAAACAGTACCTTGTACTTGACCCAAACTAAGATATAATTAATCCTTATTGGAAGCAACACCAGCTTATTGGGTTTATTTAATATTTACGTGATTTTCTAGTAGGCTTTAGGTATGAAGATCCAAATTACAGAAAAATTTGTTAACTGGAAAATCCCAGGACCCGAGCATTCTGGATAACAGGCCCCATACTTGTACACAAGTTTTAGTAAGTCATGTAATAAAAATGACATAACAATGCTCAGTTTGTAAATTACATTACTTAGAGGTGTTTATGAGGATATAATTTACAGGATTCATGGCTTTTGTGTAATATATATATATATATATATATTTTTTTTTTCATGTTCTTGGTTTATGTAGATATGCAAACTAATAGAGATTTAGTTAACCAAAGTAAAATATTTAGTTGCATTTTTGAAAAATTCAATGTGTTATTGAAATTTTTATTTATTTTTTATTACCTCTAAAGCGTCACATGTGCAGAGTAGACATTTCTCATTTTTCCAAGACCTTTGTACTTTATATTCTATAACAATAGATCCAGAAGACTGCTATACACTTTCTATAAAGTTAACAAAAGTTTATTCAAGAAAAAGTCTTTTAATATAATTTGGCACAAAATCAAAATAGTCTATGTTGCCTATTATCTTCCCTAATTTTGAAGGGTTCTGGAGCCTTGATGTTCCTTTCGACCTTCTTACTTTCCTCCTGCCTCCTCTTTACGGATCTCTCCAATTTTGGTTTCCAAATTAGTCTTGCATCATTGGGTTCTATGAATTCTAACAACCCCAAAAGATACCAGCAATGCAATTTAATGTGAGCTGGCCATACACATGCTCTTCATTTCCTACTATTGTTACTTGTTAAGGCCTAATGATCCTGACCGATAATGATGCACTAGAGATATTGTTTTGTTCAGGAATCAAGACAGCTTGAATATTTCATCTTCTGATAAACCATCTTGGCATATAGAATCCAACTGGGGTCCCTGGTGAGCTTCATATCATCTGGTAATCCTACAGTTTTTATATCAGCATTCAGCAACAATGTTCTAGAATGATGATTCACAAACTGTGAATCTCCAAGTTGGGGAGATCTTAAATGTTACTGAGTAGGGGAGGGCAAACTCACATTGCAGAGAATGCCTGGAAAGTGAAGGCACAAAAGAGTGGATATATTTTTGTTTCTATGGAGAACCTGAAGACTCAGACTTCTACAGCAACTTTATATAGTCCAAATAACAATTGGATACCATGTTGTATAAGTCAGACAGAGTACTTTGTATACACAGTATTTTTTATTGTATCCTCTAAGCTCAGGAGGGTATCACTGTGTGCTCCTAAGTGACATGATTAAAAGGAACACAGATATAATAGGAATGATGTACAGAGCATGCCATGGCATTTTGTGAGACAGGGAAAAACTCACTGACAAACCATTTCAAAAGGCACTTTTTGGCTTGCTCAGATTGAGTATATTGTTAAAAACTAGAAAACTTTATTGTCCAAAAAAAGTTAAAAACATCACCAAAAGTTCGTGTGGATATGATGGGCGAGGGAGAGCAAGGCTTAATGCGTTTCGTGACTAACCTCGTCACTTCATCAGAAGACAAAGCGCCCTCCACTGTCAGCACTCAGATATAGCCCACTCAATCAAATGCAATTAAAACCAAAAGTTAAGGTTTAAAGGCCAAGTAATAGAATAGTCACTGAAAACAGTTTTTTGAAATTTAGAAAATATTCAAGCATTTAGTTGTTTGAGTCTGTTGCTGTATTTGGATAGAACAGCAGAGAGCAGCTTGAGAATAACAGAACACCTATTATTAAATAAACATGCATGAATTCACTATTAGTGATGGGCGAAACGGCCGCGTTTCGCTTCGCCGAAAAATTTGCGAATTTCCAGAGAAATTCGCGAATTTTTCGCCATTTCTCGAAACGAGTTTTTGACGCACGTCGCGTCGTTTTTGACGCGCGTCGCGACTCGTTTTTGCGCGGCGAATTTTTGGCGGCGAATTTTTCTGGTCGTTTCGCGAATTTATTCGCCAGGGGCGAATTCGCGGCGAATTCCCGCGATTCGCCGCTGGCGAATAAATTCGCCCATCACTATTCACTATACTTGAAATTAATAAATGTATGAGCTCCAAAAACATATTCAAAATTATATACTAACCAATTAATAAAGTGAAAATATATATATATATATATATATATATATATATGTAATATAATTAGTGCATACAAACCAAGAGGGATATGCTAGGAAACGGAAAGCATGATAAGAGGGGCGAATATGAGACTAGAGTGTGCACGGGATATGGTAAATTAAAGTGTGGAACATAGACATAGAAGGGATCCTGTCATTCTGAGTCATGTTTTTTATTCTCTTAATGCATATATAAAAAAAAACTGCTTTTTCACAAAATGGATTGTGGGTCCTTCATCTGAATTATCCATCTTATATTGACCCTACACCCATATTCAATTAAGATCCGGTAAGAGTGCTAACACAAAATGAATTTATATATATATATATATATATATATATATATGTATATAAATGTTGCTGGTGCCCGCACTATATTGCCGTACGAAGCAGAGGTGCAAGAGCTCAAAAGCCAGGAGACATAGGAGTGATTTATGACTATGCTCTAAATAGACCAAAGGGAGAGTGGACAATAATATAATAATGAAAGCTATTATGCAACAGCTCTTGGTTGCTAGTGTGACCATCCTGTAATTGCTAATGAATAGTGCACACCTGTGTCTATTGATGCTATATAACCCTAGAGCTACCACCACCCTGGACATGGCAGAAGCTTCAGAATTCTCTTAGTTGGTTGCATCAATAGGTGCACCAGACTTAATATGAATTTGTTAGCTACAACCTATAGAATAATACTAGAACTATGGGCATTATTGGTAAATAACATCAATGCCAGGACTGAAGCATGCCCAAGGCAAGCTGTGATGAGACATGCCCGCCGCTACTGAGCAGACTTGAGAATGGCAAAATGGGGACAGGGTCTGATCAACTGCATGCCTAGAAGCCCAGATCATCTATGTGCCTCCAAGCATCTTCTGCCTACCCCTAGTTCCAGCCCGAACAACATGACAATGTGTGTCCACTTTGTGTACAGCACTTTGTGTACAGCACATTGTTTGGAAAGAATCCCTACCACCGTGCAGGATAAATACTTTATTTTATTGAAACTATTGTAACTAGTTGTGTAAAAGCTAAATTAACAAAATATTACTTGGTTTACACTAAGTTCTCTTTTGTTCAGGCCATAATTATTTCTGAAGATCCAGAAAATGACATACTATTTAGTAAAATGAGGAGATAATATTCTTCTAATAAGGCAGGGAGACATAAACTGGTGGATAATGCAACAAACATCCTAGAGAAGGAGGCAACGGTACACAAAATATTAGCCTTAAACAGCAGAAAAAGTAGGGCACTACACTTTATTGGATAAGATTATAGTTATAATTACCATTATTTCAAGTGACATAAAGGGGGTTCCATTTAAAAAAATTTAATTTTTCGAGGTTTATTATACCCCAAGGCTGCAAAAAGTCAGAATCCAAAAATCCAACATCTCAGACCTGCCGAGTCTTCATTTAAGTCAATGAGAAAGGTCCCTATCATATTTGGAAGTTTCTGTAGTCTGCTCTGGAATTAGCCTAAAATTCAACTACAGTGTCTTTTGGGCTTTTGGGGCAAAAATACGCAGAATTTGGCTGTTTCGAGAAAGAGCCCCGAAAAACCGTAATTTTTGGGAAAAGCCTCTGAACAAATAGTATAATTCAGGTTTCCATTCGGTTTTATTGAGTTTCCGATTAAATTGTGCTTTTTTTAATAATAAATAAGGTCACATGGATTCCAGTTAGCTCAGACTTTTTATTTTAAAAAATAAAAGAAATTTGATAACCTCCAAATTGAGCAGATTTTTTTTCATTTTCTCCTTCTTTCTACAGCTGCTCCCAATGTTTGCAAGTGAAATTATAAAAAAAATATAGGATACAAATTTAAGAGAAGGTATTAACATTTCTGCTGATGTGAGATCTTTAGCTTGTAGGATGGCCCTGGTCCTAATCAACCCCCTATATTTCTCAAGCAGTTGAGGTTATAAAAAAGCTATAGAAGCGTGAAAGCATCCATTAAGCATTTCAGAACATAATAATTCACTAAGTTCACGGTGAGAACATTTAAATAAATGGCAGTGGCAAGGAAGGAAAAACAGGATTCCATAATGCAGTAGCAATGCAGCTTAACCAAGTCAATCTATTTGTATAAAGCAAGTCACTGTGCATTATAGAACACAGTGAAACATCAAATAAAAACAACCAAGTTTCCCCCAAGTAAAAAGATACTGTATTTAAATTTAGTTTTATATGCAAATCAATGCAGCTCCCTTTCTGTATGTCAGTATATCTTTTATTTTCTTTTTCCCAACAGAGGAATGAAATTAGATTTAGATTCTTAAGGAGGCAGGTCAGTTTGTTGCAGATAACGATCGGCAAATATTTGTGAAATGCACTGAAGTCAATGGGCGTTAAAAACATTTTTTTTTCATGAGAAATGTTTCTGTGCATTGTGCATTCTGAAATTTTTTCTCACTCCAAATGCAGCAAAGTCAATGGATTCTTTTTTTTTGTGGCAATTTTTTTGTCTTGGTGAATTTTTTGTCCAAATGTATTTAAAATCAATGGTCTTATTTTCTTTTGTTGACGACCATCTCCACTTTGAAGTTCTGTACCACAACTTGCACTGTATCATATTGTGGTGAATAGAATCTAGCAGGCACCAGCTGTTATCCATGATTGAATTTTTTGGGGAAAAAATTGCATTGGAGGGATACAAAACCTCTTCCCCGCTAAATTTTTCTCTCACTTTTATCTATAAATACATAGTTGATTTATTTTGTGTATTTTCTTTTACACATATATGTATATATTGAATATTTGTCGTTCTGCTATGCTAAGGTGTAATATAATTGTACGCGTTCTTCTCAGACAATTATAAATGAAAAGTATTTTAACCTTTATGGAATGTAAAGTCTATTCAACCTTATTCACTAGGGAAATTAAATTATGTGCTGGTTAAACAGTGGCTTAAATAGTAATATGTGAATATTAATAAAATGAAAGCTCAAAGTAGGATTTAACAAACCATAATTAAACTAATTAAACCAGAAATAGCTTTATTTAATCTTTTAATTTGACGGGATAGAAATGAATAAAAAAATAAATAAAAGAAATAAGAAGTTAAAGATCATTTTTTTACTGCTATATCAAAAAAAAATCCAAGCTTTTGATTATTCTTTCTTTATACCCATAAAATGACTTTTACAGCATCAAACTCGAAAAGAAAAGTTATTTTTTGTCCATTAAATATTGGAAACTTTTTTAAAAGTTGTTTTATTTTGAGTTTTTGGTTTATAGTTAACAAAGAAACTTTCCTTGCTAAAAAAAACCCATTACTGCTCAAGGGAGTGAAGGCTGACTCTCTGGCAAGGCCTAATTAAAAGTAATCCCTTGCTCCTGTGCCTCGAATTGTCAGATCTCATAATTGTCACTGTCAAAAAGTTAGGTTTTGGATACAGAATTAAATTGTTCCAACGGCCCAGAAAAAAATCCCTCTCATTTCTTTTTCCCCTGCAATCTCAATCCACTTCTCTAACACCAAAAATATTTCTTAATGTTCATTTATAAATCAGTACGACACTTTCTAAATTGTGAATAGTTCCTGACATTATTCTGCTGGTTAGCAAAGAGAAACAGCAAATCAATGGATCTGTGAATGTGAAACTACATTTACACATGACTAGATTAATCAAAAATACCCAATGTGTGCATTTGGCAGGTTCTAAATGTGAAACTGAAGAAAGAAGCCAAAAGTAGTTAAATATGGAGGAAAATTAAATATGTAGGCAAAATGAACCTGCATACCTCAAATACCAGTGTTTTTCCTAAATTCTCTTTAATTGGTTTCCACGCAACAAGGATCTCTGATGCAGACAAACCAGTGGCCTTGACATCTGCCGGAGCATTAGTTGGTTCTGTAAAAAATAAAAAAAATGCTGCATTAGTAATTAAGAATGTACCCAGATAAATTCAAATGCCACATCAAAAAAGTATGTGTTTATAAGTTATATAAGGTGCATCAAATGTTTGCTGCATCAGCCTAAACTACAGGATTAGATATAAAACCAGTCAAGATTCGGAATATTTTCGCAGTGTATTAAGGTGTCTGGTGTATATATAGCACTATATACTTTGCAAACAGCACATACAGCAAACACAGTATTGTTTTCATCTCTTCTTGGAGCTCTCTAGTCTATTTCTCCACTAAAGCTACATACCAATTGATTCACAAAATATTCTAAAAAGAGTTATAACAGTTTCACAGAAGCGCTGGCTGGATGGCAGGACTTATTGGATCACTCCTTAGCATGACATAGAGTTCCAAAATGAGATGAAACTAAGAGTAACCTCAGACTTAAATGGGGGTGACAAGTTAGGTAAAGGTATTATTACATCTTAGTGTAAAACTTGACAGACTTTAAAGGTGTGATTTTTGCATGTATACAGTAATAAAATGAATGAAGCCAGCTCAAAGCTCTGCACCAGCATATACTGTAGGTACTCTATACTCAAAATGAAAAACACAAAGAGAAAGACCCACAAAATTTGGACACCCTGCAGAAATGGACTTATGAAACCATAACTGTGCACTTTCGATGTATATGTTGGGTAGACAGCAAAATCTTGACTATTCTGAGCAAATGTTGCCATGTGAAAATTGTTCTGATCACTATAACATATGGACCATTGCCTGCCACCTTCCTCTTTGTGAATAAATATTCTAATCTTCCTGCACTGGCGATTTGAGCCCAAAGGCTCTGTCACATGTGATGAGACCTATGTCTATGATGATATCGCTGCAATAAATTTATGGTTAGTCAAGTGAAGGACAGGTTTAAAGCCCAGCTCTGAAGATGAGATCCTAAACTTGACACTCTCAACTTCCAACACCCTTAGCTAAACACAAACATGAAAAGAATGAACTGATTTGAAAATGATTAACTCTGAAGTACCAGATTTAATATTTATCTGTACTGTTTTTAATTTCTTCTTCTTAAAACACACAGCAGAAGAAAGAGAGATAATTGACATTAAAATATAACAGTTAGTTTTAATCTAACTTTAACATGATTTGGTAAAAAAAAGGCCATTATATCGAATAAATGAGAATTATTTCATAGATCTTAGCAGAGTGGTTTTTACTGGAAAAGTATTAATCAAGAACACTTTATTGAGTGATATCTTGGAAATAATTATTGAGTGCTCTTTGTTATTACTTAAGGACCTATACTAATTTACAAAGTGTAATACTAGATCAGTGATAGCTATTCAGCCCCTTGTCCCCTTATACTCTAAATTGAGGTAAATAAATGTATATGATTCCTCTGCTTTGCATGAGTGAAAGGATTACTATTAAAAATGAGTGGCAGTTTCTTTTGGTAGAGGTAATAAAAATGATTAGACAAGTTTGCAAGAGATTATATGGATTAGTTGCTATGACCATGGAGGGAAATGCAAGAGCAGTAAGGGGAGCACCTTTCAGACTCCAACTGCATAAAAAAATAAGATGAAAAAAATCAAATGCAAGGTTGCCAGGAACAATGGAGCCCTGTCCTTCTCATCAGCCAAAATGAGGCACAAATTAGGGAATGCACAGAACATCATCCCTTCTCCATGAATTACCTATTACTATGCCCTAAGCCTGTTTAGAGTGACATTTAGAAATTACCCCAGCACAAATACTGACAACCATTAAAGAGTCACAAGTCAAATGAGACCTTTAACTGTTGACCCTGTTGGCTTAACTTCTTCAGAGTGAGACTTTCATTGATCTTTTCTCATCTTGCTTTTTATAAATTTATGAAAATAAAGTTTGCAGACTCACCTCCCTCAGCAGAGCAGATAAAAACTATATCACTAAAAGGTCCATCTCCTTTATTATTATATACACCAACTTTGACTTCAAAAGGAGTGAGGGGTGGTGTACTTTCATCTCTGTAGATAAATTTAGAGGCATCAGAAGATGTCACCATTTTCTCTTTCCAGCCCCGTGTATTATTGGGTCTAAAAGCAACAATGTAGCCAAAGCCTTCGCCATTTTGGAACTCTTCTGAAACTGGCTGTGAAAGATAAGAACTGGTTAGAAAAAACTTTTGATATTGCTGAACCAATGCCCAAAAGAGGGCACTTGTTATTTCTGTATTTTACCCTCTAATGACCTTCCATTTCTTTGGACTGTTACAGCTGTGCTAGTCCTGTGCAGGTATAATTGTACATTGTGTGTGTAACTGTGTGTGTGTGTAACTGTGTACAGTATGTTGATGGGGCAAATAGTGATGGGCGAATATATCCCGTTTCGCTGAAAATTGGCGAAAAATTAGCGAAATGAACAGTTTTTGACGTGCGTCACATCATTTTTGGTGCGAGACTCGTTTTTTTTTTTGACGCCGGCGAATTTTTGGCAGGCGAATAAATTCGCCCATCACTAGGGGCAAATCCATGTTCCATTAAACTGAATCTTGTGTCTAATTCACACATTTAACTGCATTGGTTACCACTAAAACCTACTCTCTCTAATTATGGTTTTCTGATTTCAGGATGCACCCCACCCATCAATGTCTGGAACAGGCAAGTGATATTCCAATATAAATGTATGCCTCAGAAAAGGTTGACATTCTTTTATTAATAAATAAAGTATATATGTCCAGTTTGTATGAATCCTAGGATATATATATGATTCCAAAATAGGTGAAACTGGCTTGTAACTGAGGGTTCAAAACCTAGTTAGAATTAGTCTATCTCTATAAGCTATTGTGTGTGCTCTTAGTCACTGCAAAATGCATTGGTATTTGGTTCCTAATCTGATGTTCAAATCACTGAAAAACACATGTATATCTCCAAAAACTTTTACTCATCTTACATATGATCCCATGGAGATGCTTCACTTCAGATTTTCCTACATGAATCCCTGTTCCCATAACAACCACCAAAATATCTATTGTTTAATTAATGTGCTGCAATGCTTTTCTAGAAAAGGCACAGTTGGCGTTTTCTCTTGCAATGGAAAATCTTTATTCCTGAACTTCTCCAATAAATTATTTGTGTGTTTATGTAGGATTCCTATCAGATGAAAGGGGAAATGATTGAAGGAATAAGATTAAATAACATTAAATATTTTCTTCTCTTTATCTGAAAGGAATGAGGAGACTCGCATAAGATTATTAAAGGAATGAGAAAATTGTCCGAGATACTGAACTGAAATGTGATAACTTAAAGGGGAAAAAAACTCTTAAATGCTCTACCTTTCCAGGATAAGCAAATGCAATATTTCAAGTTGTCAGATCTTGTACTCTTGCAGGGAAAGATATAGTCTTACTGCACTAACACAATGAAATACATTTTATTTTACATTTTCATTGATGCTTAGGCCAGTCTCTTACCTCCCATGTTATCACTAACTCATGTCTCCTTCCACTTCCACCACTAACATTAGCTGGAGGGGTCTTGGGAACTGCAAGTGAAAGTAAAGCAATCACATATTTTATTTGATTTTCTCAACTTAAGAACAAATAGAATTTGCTATATTTTAGCTTTGTTTGACAATTTAGTTTTAGAACCAATGTTACATAAAGGTACATTATTTATCTGGAAAAAACAAGACTTTATTTACACCTGAAAACAAAAGTAATGCTTTGTTAGTTTAAATCAATTACATTTCCTTATGAAACTGTAGCCAGTCAGTTCAGAGGTTTCAAATTCATTATTTTAAAAACTGCTAATAAAAAATAGGGCTTAAAAGAGGGTTCTGGGCAATTTTACATTACACTTTTTGAAGGTTTACATTTTCTTTGGTTACTGATGTAGAATAGTTGTCCACTGTTGATATAACTCAACACAGGGATTTCAGACAACTGGTATTTTGTGGTGAGACTAGCCTAGAAGCACATGACTGGACGAATATAGCTACACATGTGTACAAAAAAAGCACCATAATATCAATATTAATTGCATTCTAATTCACTGAACCATGCATTCTGTTTCTTACGATAATTATACAGTCCCCTTTAATTTTTGCAAATTGTTAGCATTAGTGAGGAAAAAAGAATAAAGAGAAAATATCATCTATATTGGTCTGTAGAATAGGTTCTTCTTTGCTTAATATAACATAAAATGACAAAATGCTGCCTGAAAACACACAGCACAGCTGTAAAACTGACTTTGGGCATGAACTGAAGTTAATGAGCTGATTACCTTTGCATTTGCCAGTTAGACAACCAGGCAGAAGCGTTCTACCAGACGTGACATTATCTGCATGTACTGCTGCTAATTTTCCTTGTTACAACCATTGTGCATGATGCATTTAAGGAATATATATTACTAGGTGCCTATATTTAAACTCATTAGTTAGTGTCTCATTTATTGTTCTCCTGGCACTTTTTGTTCTTTTAAAGGAACAGTAACAGTTTTTTTTAAAAATTTAATTTCTTTATAAATAACAACACAGTTTAAACTGTAAATCTGCTAAGTTTTTATTAAGAAATTTCTTACCGATTCTCTGCATTCGCTCCTCTTCTGAAATGGCGATATGCCGATGATCCATTGTGCTACGCTCAATTTCTCCTCCCTGCCTATCTCCTATAGTTTAAACTCTGTGGTCATTTTTTTTTTCGTTATAAAGAAACGAAATTAAAAAAAAAAAGAAACTGTTACTGTTCCTTTAATATTTGCTTCAATTCAAGAAAAAGAGAAACCTACGTTCTATGGCTGCAATACAAAATGGTTTTTGCACTCTGTGCCCTTGCCTATGTAGGCTGTAAGGACAGAGCCGGCCTGCTCTGCAAAGTTTTACGTGGATCCATTTGTACAAATGATAACCTTAAAGGAATTCTGTCATGATTTTTATGATGTAGTTTTTATTTTGAAATTACACTGTTTACACTGCAAATAATTCACTCTACAATATAAAATTTCATTCCTGAACCAACAATTGTATTTTTTTTTAGTTGTAATATTGGTGTGTAGGTGCATCTCAGGTCATTTTGTCTGGTCATGTGCTTTTAGAATGAGTCAGCACTTTAGGATGGAACTGCTTTCTGGTAGACTGTTATTTCTCCTACTCAGTGTAAATGAATGTGTCTCAGTGGAACATGGCTTTTTCTATTGAGTGTTGTTCTTAGATCTACCAGGCAGCTGTTATCTTGTGTTAGGGAGCTGCTATCTGGTTACCTTCCCATTGTTTTGTTGTTAGGCTGCTGGGGGGGAGGGAGGGGGATGATATCACTCCAACTTATAGTCCAGCAGTAAAGAGTGACTGACGTTTATCAGAGCACAAGTCACATGACTTGGGGTAGCTGGGAAACTGACAACGTCTAGCCCATGTCAGATTTCAAATTAAATATAAAAAATATGTTTGCTCTTTAGAGAAATGGATTTCAGTGCAGAATTCTGCTGGAGCAGCACTATTAACTGATGCATTTTGAAAAAAATATTTTTCTCAAGACAGCAGCCATTTAAAAATGCAAGGCTCAATTTAACACAAATGTGTGGAATATAAGGACCAGAGGTAGGCTGAATAGTACTTGTACCCAATGTACTGCTATACATGCCTGAGTACCCCCTGTCCAGTTGCTCCAACCCCCACTAGAAAAAAATCTACCTGATGCATGCTCACTAAGTCACACACACACATAGTCACTCACTCTAGGAATTCTGAACCCCTCCTCACTTGCAACCTAGACAGATGCCTCTGCTGCCTACCCCTAGTTATGATAAGGACAAGAGCTAGGAACAATTAAAGTACATCTACCAGTATCCCCAAACAGTTTCTGCATAAAATGTTTCTTAAAACATCTTTATTATTATTTATAAAAAGAACAGCAGTGTCAGACACGATGGAGACCAGTAGCTGAATGCATATCATAAGCAGGCAGTAAATACTGAGCTATCCAGCACCTTGTGTCCTCTGGTGTGTGTGCTCTGAATGATGGATAGCTAGGTGCATACCCTAGAACACCCATTGGATTCCCAAATCCAGTAACTTCTGTGTGCAATGTTGTGGAATGCATGCACTGATTTATACACATAGGGGGTTCAATTACTTACATTCTTTATAGGACCTGAGGTCACAAGAAAGCAAATGTAGTCATAGTTTATTTTGTGTTCATTTCACCTTACCCTATTTTTGTAAAAAAAAAAAAAGTACTGACTGCTCTCTGTCTACAGTTTGTCCTTGTAAAAGTCATAAAAAAGTTCATTACTGACATAAGCTGGAAGAATTCTCATTTTAAGCTGCTAAGACCAGACAGTTCACAACTTCATACAGGCATTATCCAACACCAGTTAAAACTATCAATACAATTTATTGTTATATTCATATGGGCATAAAACTTTGATATTGACGTATAATTAGTATATTCAAAGTCTTCTGCATATTAATTGTTTGTAATGAGACACAAAAAGAAGTCAGTCAGTCTGTAATAGCAAGTTGCAATGACACAACAATTCATTTCACATGGGCTTGCCCTGACAGTTCAGAACAGATGTACCAATTGCAAGTAAATGTTTAGAAATGTATAAAATGACAAAAGTTATGAAAGAATATAAAATTAAATTGAACAAAACTGTGAAATAAGTAACTCCTCATATCACTAATAGACAAACAAAAGGTTAGAATTCTTTACATTTGGGATTTATTTTTGGGTATTGGTTGGGGATTAAATCCCTTTTAAAGTGTCCAAGACATCCTGAGGTGGGTTATTTTCTAGGAAAACAGCTATACAGGAATGCTGGGATTTGGGGTTTACCAGCTAAGGGGCTTTTCTATAGTTTTTCTGCAAATGTGAATTTATGAAGCTTTGTTCCTAACACTAAGGGTAA
>CM044434.1:152143148-152160207 GCA_024363595.1 Xenopus borealis
TCTGTAAAGGCACTTTGCACACTGTAAGTAAAAGTCCCCTTCTGTTCCACATATGAACAAACAACCCCATTGGCCAGTAGATGATAAGGAGACATAGAAAGAAGGGAAGATGAATATACTCAAAATTATCTATTATATACATACTCACTTTGGATGAAAAAAAAAAAACTATCTTTGAGATTTCACAAAACCCAGTGAGTAACTATACTGAACTAGTCTGTAATCTAACGAACAAATTTACATTTAAAACAAGTCTTTAGAACCTGTTTCCTGCTCAAAGAAAATCTAGTGGATTTCATGCCAATGATTATGGACAGGAAAGACTATAATATATGCAATTAAAATACATATGTACATGCAGAGCTGCATAAATAATCAGGCAACATGAAAGCGTCTATAATTTCCTGTTGAAACATCAGAATTGTTCATTGCTTCTGCTTTTGTGCATGAAAAGATTTTCCAAGGAGTGGTCAATTAGGCCTTAGCAAGACAATGATATGTTCTGTGTGACAGTAGAAGTGAGTCGAAAGAGTGCTCTGTTATTAAATTTAGCATCAGTACAGATAAAACTGCACTAAAGAATGCTTATTTGTGGAATATCTCTTATCTCTGTAATTAATGATAAGAAATCATAAAAATTTATTTTTCTTCTGTCTAACTATGTATAGTCATACTGTAGAAAAACAAATTTAATTTACAATTACTTTTCATTGGGGAATTAACAATTCAAGTGAGTGTTAGTGCTCAGTGATGAGGGAATCAACTTAAAAGAACAGTAACATCAAAAATGTAAGGGGCAAATTTACTATTATTCACCCCAATATCCCTCGAATCTATTCGAAATTCGATAAGCATTCGACTATCGAATGCTTATCAAATAGTTTAAATAGGTTATTTTTTCCTCGATATTCGATTTCTTGATGAAATCGTACGAATTGTACGAATACCGATCTTTGGATTTCACGAAAAAATCGTACTTTTTCACTCGAGCGCTAGAATAATTCATACGATTCGAACGATTGAGGCGTTCAATCGTACGAATGGTATTCGAGCAGGTGTTTGTAAAAGAAGCCTATGGGGGGATTCCCATAGGTTTCTATTGCTATTTGGTAGGTTCAATCTGGTGAAGTAGGCAGTCAAATACATTTTAAAGTTAAAGTCCTTCGATTATCGAATGGTCAAATGATTGATCTATTTGATCATTCGAATTTTTGGTATTCGATGATCGAAGTGGCCAAATTTGCATATTTGATCGGAAATAGATCGAATTCGATCGAACTTCGATCCCTTCACGTGAATTTTGTAAATCTGCCCCTAAGTGTTTTAAAGTAATTAAAATATGATGCCCTCTTTCTCTGCACTGATAATACTGGTGTTTTTGCTTCAGAAACTGTAGTATAGTTTTTATTAATAAACTGCTGTGTAGCCATGGGGACAGCCATTCAAAGCTGAAAAGGCATAAAAGGCACAGGATACATAGCAGATAACAGATAATCTCTGTAGTATACAATTCTACAGATCTTATATTGTTTCTATTATTTATGTGCTTGAATGGCTGCCCCATAGTCTTTCTGATGCAAACACACCAGTTTTACCCATGAGGGCAACAATACATCATATTGTCATGTTATTTGTTCTGGATTATGGGCTGAACCAGAGAACTGATTGTATCTGGTTTAGAACAAAGAGGAGAAACATTTCTCTTGGCATGGCAAGCAGATATACGCAAGATAGAAGAGAGTAGATGCTAGTTTCTTAGGGCCCTGGGTGAAGGGGGTTTAGTCTATTAAGAGTGGGGTTCATGCAGGAATTCATATCCCCATAATGCAAAGTGGAGCAGTAGAGAAATCAGATAGTTTACCCATCACTTGATTGAGCAATTCTAAAGTAAATGGTGAAGACATATACTGTACTTGTTAACTAAGGTCAGTGTCTTGTTAGCTATGTTGACTTGTAAAATTAGATATTGACTAAATTGATTGTTTAAAATTTTAGAAAATTCAAATGAACGTTTTTTTCCTGACTAAAATGGTGACTCCACAGGAGTAGGTAGAATAAATAAAGTGATATGACTAGCTGGCTCAAGGTCTCCTTAGACCTTTTGCCTAGTGAGATGGTCTCCTGGAGTATAAGTTGCAATTTTTGTTTAAGGTTTTGAATATCTGTTTTCATGTGGGGCACAGCATCAAATGTGCTTTCCAGAAGAACCTTGGGCAAAAGAATAGAAATGTGATCAAGCATGCAAAAGACTAGTCCTGGACACATGGAATATAAACCTAAGGAAGGAGTAAACCTGGTGGTGAGTATTCATTTCTTTCACCCCTTTGAACCTCTAATTCCACCTATGACCTCCCTCATGACACAAAATTTTACAAGCTTTTACAAGCTTTAATGTGGTAAATTGATGACTTGAAATGAGATGATTCCAGGCTTCTTGTTGTAACCATTTAAGAAGATACAAAGATGGTCCTGAAGATTTTGCTTTAGAATTGGTCTGGTTTGACCTAGGCCTATTCTTTTCAGTATTCTGAAGACTGATCATTCTGGCAAGTAATATAAAACATACTTTCTCACACAATGTCAGGATCCAATAAAATAACAACAGCTGCTGCTTTAATACTTGCAGATAACTCAAGCTATTTGATTCATTAACTTCCATGAAAAATGATGAATTGCAAATTCACCTAAGCTTGTCCAATGAAGCAGTAAAAGGAGCATACTACGTGCACGTTGCAAGCTTCATTGAATGCAGGCTGAAATTTAGTATATTAACACTTTCAGCAGGCAGTACAGGTATCTTCTCCATGGTTTCATAATGAAACAGCAGATAGGTTTGCTGTTACCTCCTCTTGACACAAAAAATGGGGTGTAACTCAGCTTCTCCCAATGCAAGTTGCTTTGCCAGTAACCCTGAAGCTTGGCCCTCTATAAATGATATATTTTTTGGGATACTGTACCACATTTCTGATATGATGCAAGGAAACCCTGCAATTACTATCAGCCTGGATCTGTCAGTAATTACAGGGACCCCAAAATGAGTTGCACCAGTAGCCACACACATCAAATCACAATCTGATGCTTACGACTTTATTGCTTATCTGCACATGAAGTGATAGAATTTCAACACAAAAACAGTGGTAAAAAAATATAAAAAAATAAAATGTAGAAGTCAATGGCAGCTGGTCCCTTAAACAAATGGATTTTTTTTTTCTTGATTGTTTCAGTGGGGCAAATTCACTTACCTTTGTAGTTGCGCCAACGTTGCCTTCTCTGCAGTTCGCCAGGTGTAGATTCGCCATTGCTGTGCAAATTCTCGAAGATCTGAAGTTGCGCACAAGTTCACGATCCTTTGCAGAGTTGCGCTAGCGATGTTACGATCAGCGGTCTGAATTTACTCTAGCGCAGGCTAATTTGCATACGGAACCAAAATGAATGGAAGCATATGCTGCAGCGCATACATAACACTACACAAGCCCAGGGAAAAGAAATACAAGTTTATAGGGGTGTAATAATGCCCTACACATGTGCCCACAGTATAACGAAGCTGCCATATGTATTAAAATGTAGGGGTGAAGGTGGGCACCCAAAAAAGAATTGTACAAAAGTAAAACATGCCAACTTTTTTTGGGACAAAACTCCTATCTACTCTACTGCACTTCACCTGCTTGGACCTACCGAAGTCAACTCTGGCGAAGGGGGTAACGTTCAGAAAAATAAAAATTTTTGTAAATCGCTTGCGATTTGCCCCAGTGTGTTTGCAGTTTTTCATTCAATAATTAGATAAATGCACATTGTTACAACAGCAATTCGAAAAAAGTCAGGCTTTGAGGTTGTCAATTTGAAAAAGTTGCACAATTCAAATTGATGCACAGTTTTGTCACAACTTTTTCTTGCACCAGTTTTTTGTTTTTTTAAAGAAGCCTTTTACTTTGAATACAGAATTAGACCCTCCAAATACTGTATTCCGTTACAATGGCAAGTTATGCACGCATGCTAAGCAAAATACTTCATTATACAGTATTTGTAACAGTTTTGATTTTAAGGAAGGAACAGTTACTTATCTCAATATCCAGAGAGATCAGAGGGACCAAAAAAAAAAAATATTTAGAAACAACGGTTGTTGTTCTGTGAGTGTGAATAGATAGATTCAAAGAGAATTCAACGCCCCATATAATAAAACCCACTACCCCCTACCCTTTATAGTCCCCCTACCCTGCACAGGTGATAACTCAATTGGCCTATATACTGTAATTACCCCTTGTAGCAGAGTAAGCGCAGTGGAACTCATGGGCACAATCTTCTTCTCTTCGCTAATCTTCGGAGAGTAAGCAACATATAGGCGTATGCAAAGTTGAAGCATTCTTTTGGTTTTGGACAACTGCACATTCGCTGAAAGCAATGGAAACAGCCAAAGATCCAGAAGAAGACCCAAAGATTGGCCAAGAGAAGAAAATGGCGTCAGTGAGCTTCACTGTGCAAACACTGCAACGAGGGGTAATTACTGGATATGGGGCATTTAATGGAGTTATCACCTGTGTGGGCGGGAGCGGGGGGGGGGGACTATCTAGGGTAGGGGTGAGTGGGTTTTATTATATGGGGCGTGGAAATTTTCCTTCAAGCTGTTTCTAACACTGTTACAACCAGTTCAGTGGTATTTGATCTGTAAAATCTAAAGCTAGTGTTACATGGATCACTATAGCAGAAATAGGGAATACAAAAATACATATATATATATATCTTAATTCTTTTTGCTTGGATGAATTTTTAAAAATGCAGATATTTAACTTTGCTGGATTTGACAATCAACCTTTTCCCTACAGGGAAACATGAAATGAAAATATCCACAGATGAATGTCACACACAATCCATTGAAATTATAGAAATGCATGTTGGGTGCTTTTGGCTTTCTGTAGTAATTGATGTTATTTTTGAAATACAAGTCAAAAAACTCTTTAAAGTAAGAAGGAAGGGATTATTTTAAAACTACATTTGAATTGTTGCCTAAGGAAAGAGAAAAATATCTATTAAAAAGCATAACTCTTGGCCTTAAATATCAGCATATACATAGCATGTTTATTACCATTCCATGTTGCTGTCAGCATTTTAACTGGTATTATTTCTAAATGCACAGTTGACTAAAAGGTATTACAGTTATGGGACCTGTTATACAGAATGTTCAGGACCTGGGGCTTTCCGGATAACAGATCTTTCTGTAATTTGGATCTTCATACCTTAAATGGGTTTTTCACCTTTAAGTTAACTTTTAGTTATAGAATGGCTAATTCTAACCAATTTTTCAAATGGTCATCATTTTTTCTTTTTTACAGTTTTTGAATTATTTGCCTTCTTCTTCTGACTCTTTCAAGCTTTCAAATGTGGGGGTCACTGACCCTATCAACAAAACAAACAAAATTAGATTATTTGGATAAAACGAGTCTATACACATACCTGTTAGATTAGAAAATCCACCCAATTATACTGGATACTGATTAAAGGAGAATGACTCCCCACACACACACACACTAAGGGGAAGATTTACTAATGGTCGACTATGGGAATAGTGGGGAGGTAAAATCTTTTGAATTCGACTATCGAATTTGAAGGATTTTACCACAATTCGATCGATCGAACTATCGAATATAAAAAATTCGATCAATCGAATATTCTGATTGAATTTTCGAACGATTTTAATCGATCAAATTTTTTTATTCGATCTCAGCTAAGGATTGCCAATTTGGTAGCTTGATCCTGGCGAAGTAGATGGCCGAATAAAAATTTAAAGGGGAAGTATTCGACCATCGAATATTCTAATAAAATTTTATTCGAATCATTTGAATTCTGATATGCGATGGTCAAATTTGCCTAATTTGCATATTCGAAGATTTGAATTCGAATTTATATTAAATTCGATCAAACTTCGAATTATTCAAGTGTATTTTGTAAATCTGCCCCAAGCTCTCTCCAATGGCCCAGCTCCCCCCCACCAGCAGTTAGTCTCAAAATTGTCTCTATACTGTATGTGTACCTTCTTTAAAAAAATGTGGCTCGAAGCAATGGACACGGCTTCATGTAAAACCAAGTGCCAAAGAACTTAACCTTTAACAATCAAACATTAACAGTGATTTTACATGATCGTGATATACCAATTTTGGATTTTACATAAATATGAACTAAACAGCAATAAAAAAACAGTATTTCCAATCTTTTTGACAAATGTGCCCTTAATTGTCTATTTGTTTAGCTGATTTCATTAAGTTGTAGACATCAGCTGTAATTTCCTTGTTGTTCAGGTTTACAAATTTAAAAATGACACCAGTTTATGAGTTAAACATTCTCTTTACCATCCTTAAAAGTGATGTATATGTAGGGAGATTGCTGCTGGTTGCACGATGCTTTTTTATTGTACAAACATACCTATCACTGAAATTACAAGCTTTCAAACCTCTCAAGGTTCTTCTTTGGGCAGAAAAACCTGGTGAAAAACATCTTTTCAAGATTGAAAGCTTGTGAATTCAACCAAATGCATCTTTCAATATTAAATATCTCTGCTTGTAGATCCATTCCAATAAAGCATCAATCTCTTTCTTTTACATTCATGTAAGGTATTTTGAGAAGCAACACATTTCCAGTATAATAAAATAGCAGCCACTGAAAGAATAATACTCGAGCAATTGTAAGCTTCAAGGTCAAAGGAAGATTCTGTGTAAAAAAAAAAAAACATCTCCACAAGTATATGGAGGAACATTTTCATTGTTTAGTGGGGCTGAGGGATAGTTTAATAAATTAAAGCCGTTCGTTGTTGTCAGTTTGGTTCTTTTTAATCAAAAGTAGAAAAAAAACAAGTTTTAATAAATACCCCCCCTTAATGTCTTGCCCCCATGGCTACACTGCAGCTTGTTTATTTAAACTACAGTAGTATTTATCTGTTATCTACTGTGTATCCTGTGCTTGGATGGCTGCCCCCATAGCTAGACAGCAGGTTGTACGTATAAACTATAGTAGTACTTATCCGTTATCTACTGTGTATCCTGTGCTTGAATGGCTGTCCCCCATAGCTATACAGAAGCTTGTTTATATAAACTATAGTAGTACTTATCTGTTATCTACTGTGTATCCTCTGCTTGAATGGCTGCCCCCATAGCTACACAGCAGGTTGTACATATAAACTATAGTAGTACTTATCTGTTATCTACTGTGTATCCTGTGCTTGAATGTCTGCCCCCATGGCTACACTGCAGTTTGTTTATATAAACTATAATAGTACTTATCTGTTATCTACTGTGTATCCTGTGCTTGAATGGCTGCCCCCATGGCTACACAGCAGCTTGTTTATATAAACTATAGTTGTGTTTTTGAAATAAAAACACCAGCTTTACCAATGCAGGGAAACTGTAATTTATATTGCCATTACTTTAAAACACTTGTATTTATTGGTGTTACTATCCCTTTAAGATAACCTTTGAACACAAATCGTAGCTGTCCAGCAAAACTAATACAATTTAGATGACGAGTTAAAAAAAAAAAAATAACAAATCAGTTATTTATCTTACATGTGCCAAATCAACAGCCCACATATGTGTTTTCTTAGATATACTGACTAATTTTCAACACAAAACAGATTTTTTTTTTTATCTTTTGTGGAAAGCTGAAAAAAGATATAAATTGAATGGTATACCTAGTAATTGTTAGGACATGGTCCCCTGTTACCAAAACATTTCACAACTTATCTGACACAAGATGCAAGTGAAAAGCTGAAAGGTTTCTGATGCGGATGCATTAACTACGTGCAATATATCCAAGCAATATTCATAGCTTCTATAGAATCATATTGTCAAGTGTATAACTGGCTTTTTTCAAGTCTAAATCACTGACCCTGAAAAAGTTCCTGAGAATTTATTAAATAGTATTTTCCAGTGAATGGCTGATAGGGAAGATTGCAAGTATATATATTATATTCACAGTATAGTATTTATTTGCTTAAGCACTATATCAGTTGACTGAGCCGTATAAAAAACAGTTTGAATGGTTGAATTAAAATAGATTTATTCTTTTTATCAAACAGCTTCTGTACACATTGAAATTATTTCAACCGTGAATTCCTTTGATTTGCATTAAAATACCTGGTTTATTAAATCTGTAGAGGAAGTTGGGAGCTGGCAATACATTTTAATGGACCAAAAATATGTAATCATATATGGGACATGCAGCATTGGAATATTAAGGGAACTAAGTACAGCCTTAAATTAAAATAATGTAAATGATTAATATTTTGTATAAAATCATTTTGAACAATTTCATTTTAGAATTTAAATTTGCCATGTATTTACATTTACAGCTGTAAAGCACTGTGAACTATGTTGGCACATACAGTAAACTGTAGATTTATGTTTTTTTAGCTAATTACGGAGCATGGCGGTTCAGTGTTTAGTACTGCTGTCCTGTGGCATTGGTCCTAGGTTTAATTCCAGTCAGGACACTATCTGGGTAAGTCTGTTTTTACGTTCTCCCTGTGCTTGTGTTGCTTTGCTCCTGGTTATCCAGTTTCCATTTATACTTGAAAAATAATTGGCTCCTGAAGAAAAATTACCATAGTGAGTATCTGTTCAGGACCTTTTTTAAGACCATTGGAGAAAGGACTGATGTGAATGATGTAATGTCATGGTCTACACCCAATACCAGGACAAATGCCAAGCACCCTGGTCTCGGCTCGTGCTTCACCAGTAGTGTGACCGCCTTTGGCTTTGGGATGAGCCCTCAACTATTCAGATGCCACCTGGACTTAAACAAGAGGTACAGGGCAAGAGTTCTGGCCAGCAATGGGGCACAACTGTATTGAAAGTCTTTAAGGCCAAAGGTCATGATACAGGCAGGAGTAGGCAGAATCATAGAGTCAGACAGGCTTGATCAAGGCAGGCAGATAGCTAGGAACATCAGGCAGGCAAAGGGTCAAACCAGGTGATCAATCAGATGGGGTTAAGCAGAATCGGAGTCAAATAACAGGCAGGAGTAAAACCAGAATGGCAATCAAGAGGGTTAAGCAGATTTGAGGTTGGTTACAGGCAAAGGTCAGGTTTCAGAAGTCAGAGTAGTCAAATAGCCAGGCAGGGTCAAACACAGGGATCAAAACATTCTAGAAGCTTTAAACACAAGGCACCAGGATTAAACCTATTATGGGCAATAGGAACCCAGTAAAGTCCCCTTTAAATATTTGAATTTGGCGCCATTGCCCGCTGACATCATAATGTCAGTGCGCCTGCGCCTTTAATAGGCGGAAGTTTGCTGCTCACGCACGGGCGATCGGGCTGCAAATAGGGAGGAGCGGCACGGCGGGCGTCCCTGCCGATGGCTGTGTATGATTTTATTACATGTATAATGCAAAGTTCTCTGAATTATTGTATGGACTGGTATTTCTGTAGAAGTAGCTTGTTGCAAACATTTTGGTTTCTTCTGTTTTCTCTATTCTGGTTCAAGCAGGCACAAACACAGTAGTATAAAGGACAAATTTCAGCACAGAAATGTGACATATTAGACGTCTTCATTTTACTTAAAGGAGAAGGAAAGTCAAAAATGAAATGAAGCTATAACTATTGCCAAGGAAATGTTGTTATCAGTGACATTAATCATTCATTCAGTACTTTTTTCAGTTGTGTTTTTGGTCCAATCAATTTTAAAATTATTATGAACATGTATAGAAACTCCTACCCTGTCTCCTGTCAAGAAAATGCTTTCAATAGGGCATACGCATGCGCAGTAGGTTACAGCAGTGCCCTGCGCATGAGCTGTAGAATCCTCTGAGTGCCGTGCTGACTTCTGATGTTGCGGTCACGTGACTTATGATCTTGTCATTGTTGACCTCTGTGCTCCTGCCCCATTAATTCTGCTACTAATCACGAGTGTGCAAAGTGTGCAAAGCAACGGAGGGAAGCTTTGAAGCTCCTGCGCTGGATTTGATTCACAGTTTGTCAGCGAGCGCAGGAGCTGATAAGGGGATTGCCTGTCTGAGGTCTGTAAATAAATCTTTAAACTTTTTTTTTTGTAAATCATTTTAAACTAATAAATCTATCAGTAACAATCTTTTCTTACTGTGGTAAGCACAGTTATGCCTCCTTACTCGCATTCAGATGCAGAATGTGTGTGTGACTACGTCATGGGGTCACCAAGGAGTCACGTGCACTGCAGCTGAGCTCTGAGTGGATGTGTGCCTATTTAAAAATGGCGGCGCCAAACCATTACAATCACTGTAACTTCGGAATGTAACTGCACAGCTGCAGTAGTCATATGACAGTTTGTAATACAGCGTTTCAGGAGGGGGGCTGGTGGGGAACACAATGAGGTAGGAATCAAATTTTGACTTTCCTTCTCCTTTAAATTTGATCAACTAACTAGGCAGGTTTCATATTGACAAAAATGGTTCATATTAATGATAATATGGAGTTGTCCTACTGTGCCTAAGTCCTATTTATGCAGGTTGTGAGCCATATGAGGCCACAAAACCCCCCTTGTTCCCCTCCTGACTACTTTAAATAGGATTATAAACAAAATGGATGAAGACAAAAAGCTTGTACCTAGATCCAGCGCCTAGGCACTACTAAAATTGCAAGCTAAGAAAGTAAAACATTTAGAGAAGCTTGAAAAAAACAAAAAATAAATATTCTTAGTATTAGTACTTAGTATTTATTAGGCAAACACATTTTGGAATACAAAATGATGGTATTGTGTTTGAACACAGTAAAAATTAATAGGTTAAAGAAAAATAACAAATGTAAAAAGATTACCTGCTTCTTTTGTTCTGATCACTCTGGAAGGCACACTGGGGTCTCCTGTTCCAATACTGTTGGTGGCTACAACTCTGAATTCATATTCTACCCAAGGATTTAAATCAACAACCATTGCAGACTCCATCTCTCCATTAATAATCTCAGGAACTGTAAAAATTAATGTACGGTCAGCATCCATCAATCACTCACTTCACACCTGCTATTAATTACAGTGTACAGCTGAAAATGTATAAACGATTAAATAAAACATATTGTTGGAAATATAATGAAATATAAAATGATCAATTTTTCTTGAATAAACCAAAAAGATCTAAAGCAAGAAGTCCAACATGAGCTGTTGGGTTATATCCTGAATGTATTTTTAAAAAGCATCTGAAGTAGAGCTTTGCCCCATGATTAAAAGATATTCGCATGGAAGATGTAAGCATTCAACATGCAACTAAAAATTATTTTGAGGTGCAGGTGAAATGAAATAATAAACTGAATACAGATTGTACGAACAGTCAAGCACTGATTTAATATATCTCAACATTGCTTCCAGGTGGTATGGAACATTGTTTATATTGTTTTTCTCATAACAATACAGTATATAGCACTCCTTGTGAAAGCAGGCTGTACAGAAGAAAAATACATTACTAGAACGGACATGGTTGATGAAAAAATAAATTATGAATAAATACAAAATCACATTACATTATGTGGTAAGGGTTGAGAAAGGAGGGAGGTGGCCACGGTTTCTTAGAGCTTAGACGCCATGTTTGGTTATTGCTAACAATGTCTTGTATTGTAACAGTATAGACCATTGGAAAGGTAGAAGTGCATGCCCCCCTGTGTGAGGATATGCCTGTTCTTGTGCCTTCTACATGGGAGCAGCTATCAATTCCAAAGTACTAGGGCATAGGTAAAGCTACCTATTGAACTTTATTAAAGGAAAACTATACCCCCAAAATGAATACTTGAGCAACAGGTAGTTTATATCATATTAAGTGGCATATTGAACAATCTTACCAAACTGGAATATATATTCAAGTAAATATTGCCCTTTTACATCTCTTGCCTTGAAACACCATTTCATGATGGTCTGTGTGCTGCCTCAGAGATCACCTGACTAGAAATATTTCAACTGTAACAGGAAGAAGTGTTGAGGCAAGAGACACAACTCTGTCTCTTAATTGGCTCGTGTGACCTAACTTTATAGTTTGTTTGGTATGTTTATGTGCACCATTGAATCATATGATCCCAGGAGGCTGTCCTTATTTTTTAAAATGGCTATTTTCTATTTATGATTACCCAATGGCACATGCTACTAAAAAAGTATATTATTATGAAAATGGTTTATTTACATGAAGCAGGGATTTACATATGCGTTGTTTCATGCAATATCTTTTTATTGAGACCTCCATTGTCTGGGGGAGTCAGGTGCACTTGGATCTACAGCACTACAGAATGAAAATTCTCTTCTATAAATCTGTATTGATTGCAAAGAATCATGAATTAGTAGGTACTGGGTGACTTGATACACATTTTAAATATTAGAATAAATATATGTTTTACTTAATGGCCATTAAGATGGGTGAAGGTATTATGTACATTTATTACTTTGATACATGAAACTACAGGTCTGAGGATGTGACCAGTCCTCATGATTATGTAGAGATGTAAAATAGTTTTTCTCTGATACAGGAAGTTACACATTTATTTACTCTGTAGGCAGGAGATATTGACTAATTGGATAATGTATATAGTGGAATGTTCTTTCCCCTAGATAAGATTTGCTATGTGCTAGGCTGTCAGCAGGGCTGGAGATAGGGATCGTCAGGGTAGGCAACCACCTTGGTAGCAAGTTAAGAGGGGTGCTATTAGAAGGGGGAAAATGCACTGTTCCTTTCACTACATGCTTCTATGTGGATCAATGAAGAAGACGGAGGCTAGCGCAAGTGACAGCAGCAGAGATAAAGCACCCTGAGCGGAGGGGGATCAGTGGTGGAGGACCCAACATTAAGGGTGGGTTTTCCTAGGGTAGCCTTCGGCACCCAAGTGTTATGACTTGTTTCTGGTTGTCAGTGTTCCACCTGAGTAGCAGGTAGGAGAGCTGATGGTCCAGAAGCTTCAGGAGGTCTCATTGTTGGATAAACCCATGTGAATGAGTATTGAACCCTGTGAATGAGTATTTAGCAAGTGATACTTAGTCGGTGTCATAGTATCATCATCATTTACAGAATTTTGCAATAATTTAAAAACAAGGGTTACAGGTCAATATTAGGATCAGTTGGTAGTACTTGAAAGTATTTACAATCTAAGAAATACAGTACCACAAGTTTGAAAGAAAGGCAGGGTTAATGAGCAAGCATAGTTGTACTAGTAGTTGTTCTTCTTGGAGAAGTAGTGGGGTAGTTCTCCTCAGTTGGTGCTTGTCTAGTGCAAGGAACTTAGTGGAAAGGGACTCTGGATGGCATTAACTGTGAACACCCCATCTTCAGGAAGGGTTCAACCTTTGCATGAGAAGCTACTGTCCTTTAATGTTCAACCTCTATGAGCTTGATGGGAGCAAGTATGTTAAATTTGCTACATTGTTAAATAAAATGCTATAAAATAAGATTGCATTGTTATTCTAAATGTTTAAGATACATTGGTGCCCAATCTCTTTGATAGGAGTTGCCTCTCACCAGGCTTTTCTGAGTGACATACAGTACAGTATAAAAATAACACTGGCCAAAATAGTGTTATAACAGTTTTGGCAAGTAGAAAAATATATAGGCTTAATTTGAAATTTGGCTCTTAAACTTAAAATATAAACTTTAGTTTAGGTCATTATCTCGCATAGGTTATTTCACTGCACTATTCATGGCACACCTATAAGGGCAGAGTAACGGCTAGACTACAGATAGTCTACTACAGTAACTACAGCTAGACACAGCAGCAAACGACTTCAACCTTTAATATACCATACTGCTTTTTTGTAATACAAGCATATTATTTTTCTTTTAAATACAGTACCTTTGTATGTTTCTCACTGGGAATGTAATTACATTTGTTTTGCAGGCATGGCACATAATGCTTTCAATGGCTCATAATGCCACCATACACTATAAATTAGGAAGGGAAAATGGCTCCGCAGCATATGTGCCTAATCTTTAACAATGCAACTGATGCTGTTACATATATGCTGTATTGTGCGTTCTATCTTATTTTTTTTATTTTTAACTCTATTGAACCTATAAACATGAAAAAAATTATCTTCTTTCTATTATAAGGATCAATTGCTATCCTAGTATCTAGCATAGGTGTGACTGATTGCAACATTCAGGAACCAGCACACTACAAACTTGCCTGCTCATTATCAATTGGCTGTTCTCAAAGACAGGGAAGTTGCCCAGTCAGTGGCTGACTGACTCAGGACATGGTACAAAAATTTTTACAAAAACATAATGTGAACAAGGCGTTAAGGTCAGATGGAATACACTTTCCTGTGCAAAGAGAGCTTAGTTCTGTTTTTGACCAGCCTCTATTTCTGATTTTCTCAGATTCACTTTCATCTGGTATGGTACCTACAGTATGGATTGGAGGAAAGCTGATGCCATTCCTGATGGGCAAGTTATTTGAAAACTTGTTAGGGGATCACATTCAAAGTGTTGATCTAGTAAATGGCATTATGAGCAGTAATCACCATGGCTTTACTAAGGATAGTTCATGTCAAATAAATTTGATAGTTTTTAAGATGAGGTAAGAAGATGCTGGACAGTGGGTGAGGGGCAGTAGATGCAACTTTGCCAAAGAGTTGGCTACAATGCTCAACAAATGTCTGCTTTCTAAACTAAGGCCTGTTGGGTTTAACTGTTATTATTAGTAATGTATCAGTGTTTGCAGTTGACACAAAACTATGCAGCCCAAGGAATTCCATTCAGGATGTGGCATCCTTGCAGCAGAATCTTGACAAACTGGCAATCTGGGCAGCTAAGTGTCAAATGATATTTACTCTCGATAAATGCAAAGTCATGCATCTGGTATGTGCAGGCCACTTATACCCTTAATGAGACTTCCTAGGCAAATCCATAATAGAAAAGGACCTTGGAGTCCTTGTAGATAATAAACTAAATAAATCTGTAGCAAGCAATGCCAGTTAGCAACATCAAGGGCAATTAAGCTGTAAGCTTGAGCTGTATTAAAAGGGGCATAGATTCGGGAGGGGATTATTTGTACACTCTATAGCAGTGTTCCCCAACCAGTAGCTTGTGAGCAACATGTTGCTCTCCAACGACTTGGATGTTGCTCTTGGTGTCCTCAAAGAAGGTGCTTATTTTTGAATTTCAGGTTTGGAAGTAAGTTTTAATGGCATAAAAGTACAGGGACCTTTGGGTTTCTGGCTCGATGCACTATCCATTTGGCCAGGAAAGCAGCCTGTAGGGCTGATCACTATAGATTTCCTGGCCTCTGCAGCCCCAGCCCAGCAGCAGCCTGATTGGTTGTAGTCAGCCCTATTTAAGGCCAGCCCTCCATGCACACCTTGCCAGAGCATTATTAGGCCTCTAGTACTGTGGCAGTGTCCCTGACTAGTTCCCTTAGCTCTTACCTTGTCCTTCCTTTCTGCCTTGTCTTGCCCCTCCTGCCTTTTCTTGCCTTGTTCTTCTTGCCTTGCCTTAACCTTGTACTGACCTTGCATTGCCTGTTCCTGATTCCTGCTTCCTGCTCTATATTCTGCCCTTGCTATCCAGTCATCCTGCTCTTGCCCTTGTTATCCAGTCCTCCTGCTCTTGCCCTTGCTATCCAGTCCTCCTGCTCTTGCCCTTGCTATCCAGTCCTCCTGCTCTTGCCCTTGCTATCCAGTCCTCCTGCTCTTGCCCTTGCTATCTAGTCCTCCTGCTCTTGCCCTTGCTATTCAGTCCTCCTGCTCTTACCCTTGCTATCCATTCCTCCTGCTCTTGCCGTTGCTTTTCAGCAAATGAGTGAACACAGGGCCATGGAAGATAGCACATAGTACAAATTGATCCAGGGACTGGTCCGATAGCGATCTTGGAGTCAGGAAGAATTTTTTGTCTTCTCTGAGGCAAATTCAAGAGGGTTCAAACAGGGATTTTCCTTCCTATGGATCAACTAGAAATTAGGCAGGTTTATATATGCTTAAAAGGATGAACGTTTGTCTTTTTTAGACCTAACTTTCTATGTTACCTGCTGATAGAAAAGTGTCCATGCACATCAATGTGCTTTGTAAATAACAGTTATACAGGCTAGCAAAAAGTTCAGCGCATCATATTACTTATATCACCACCTCCATGCTCATTTCCCACATATGCCACTCACATTTGTTCATGAAAAAAAAAAGAATTTTCCTACTAAAATTTTAGTCACAACTGTTGCTGAATTGGATCAAGACTACATCTGTTGTCTTAACGTATTTGTTGTTTTTTTTAATGTTTATGATTATTTTCTGGCATACATTTTAACTTGTACCTGTTTTCACTGTCTGCCAACCAAGTGAAAAAGGACTGCGAGCTTGTAAATTGTAACAAAGAATGGGACTGTGATTCTCAGCTCCAGGGCTCCATGACAGGGTTGCAGTACTTTCAGTAATTTCCTCTACAATGACCACTCCGGGAGGTCCAGGTGGGCCTGAAATGACATAATTTTATTATAAAACACAAGTAAGTGATTCCTCTTCTTCTTTAACAGCAGGAGATCCACATATTGAGTTGATCTAAACAAAATGTGAAAGAATCATCTACCTAGGTAAAGCCAAAACTTTAAATAAAATACAGCTCTGCGGCTCCTTAACAGCACTTTACAAATAAAGTTATACATAAATACATACATACATAATGGGTTTCCAGATAATGGATCTCCTACATGTATTGTAATACTGTAATATATTGTCGTTACATCTACCACTCTCTCAGCTCTCCCTGGCTAGTTCAGCTGAATGGAAGAATCTGAGTTGTTCTATATTAATAAAATTGAGAAGACGATACCTGATATTAAAATGTTCATATATAAAAGTATTATAAACATTTTAAAACTTCCCCTTTATCTGGTATCCTTTTGCATGGGTAACCTATTTCCTAATCCAAAGTGGAATCTATTAACAGTGACAGTGAACATAGGTTGTTTATAGCCAGAAGCTGCAACAGATTACATTTACCCTTTCATTTTATACAATACCATAGATCAACCCATTAAAAAAGATATCCAAAGTTTTCCCTTGATATTAGAATCCATTAAATTCAATCATCTGTGCAACAGTTTAAAGTGGACCCGTCACCACAAAAAAATATTCAAAATCATATTTT
>CM044434.1:152164664-152211259 GCA_024363595.1 Xenopus borealis
GCTAACATATGCATGGAATATTTCTAGAACAAAATCTGTCTCACATTATACATTAAGGTCACTTGACTGTTCACAATATATGTTTCCTGTATATTTGATTGGTCACCCTCCCGATCTGTTGATCGGGTATTGCGGCCTAATATCAAAAGGAACGGGATCCCGTCTCCCAGGCTACGGCATTTGGTTTTAGAATGTTTTAATTATCAGGCATGGTGGTGAATAAAAATTGCTTTTTATACAATAAGGTTTACTTCTGATTAATACTTCATCATGAAGCTTAGACCTGGTGGAGGTTTAGCCCATTTTAGTGGTGGTTTTTCTAGATATAGTAGGATCTGGGCACTCCACTGAGTCAATACCATAGGAAATTGTTGTTCATGCTTGGCTTACCATTTGAGTTGGAGAAATCTTTCTGGATAACGGGTTTTCAGATAATGGACAATACAGTACAATAAAGTATGTGCAGGACATCATGTCTTGTGGAAACTTTAGAGAATTTATTTTCTAATGCTCATAAATTGCCACATTAAATATCCTATGCAATACATTCCAAATCAATATGTCATGCGAAATCAACACATGGATAAATGGCAAAAAGTGCAATATTAAACAATATTAAAGAGTCAATATTAATGTATAGATTACTAATGGCATACATCTAAATTTATGTCAATGATGTGTTGACAAAATTCTGAATTTGCAAAGAAATTATTTTCTCAATTTTTATTGATTCAGCAAGAAAAGAATGACCATCATTTAGAAAAGTTAGACATTTTTAACTTGAGTGTACTTTTTAAAAAAAAGTTAAAGTCATGATATTGTAAAAATATTTATTTAAATAAGCTTTGCTAAGAATTGAGTTTAGACAAAAGAGCAATAGTGATGGGCGAATCTATCCCGTTTCGCTGAGAAATTTGTGAATTTCCAGCGAAATTCGCGAATTGGTGAAAAATTTGCGAAAGAGTCACGGCACGTGTTTGACGTGCGTTGCATCGTTTATGTCACATGGCACGTCATTGTTGTCGCGCTTCATGTCATTTTCGATGTGCCGCGTCATTTATGACGCACGTTGCGTCGTTTTCAGAGCATGACTCGTTTCTTTTTTTTTTACGCAAGAGAATTTTCGTCGCCTGCCGAATAAATTCGCCCATCACTAAAGAGCAATATTGTTGCTTTTCAGAAAATGTTGGTAATAAATTGACATTAAACTTATATTTGAGTTAATATTGCAGTGGCACCTTTATTAAAAGTTTAATTCTTAAATTTAAAAGGGAAAGGGAAGCACTAGGTCCCATTTCTCTCCCTATTTAAGTCTGAATGACTGTAAGTTAGGGGTCAGGGACATGTTAGTTCTTAATGATATTTGCTGGGTGGGAATCCTTTATCAATAAATATTAAAGCCATCTAAACAAAGAAACTTGATGGACCCTATTGCTTTGTTTGAAAACATACCAGATACCAAATTCCAAATGCTTGACATTTGTTTAAAACATCCACACATTTCTTTCAGCATGTTTTGTTTTGTAGCCTGGGATTAAAATTCATACACTTTTAACATCTCAACAACTTAGAAACATAAATAAGCATATCCTGCCGTTCACTTAGATAACATGATAAAAGGCTTTGCTCCCTGGGACAAACTGATTCACAAGCAATTTTATTATGTTAATATTTTGAAATGTAACATTTTGCATTGTTCATTTGCTTCTCTGCAAGTATCCCCGGTGAAGGGTTAAGATAAGATTTCAGATTTTTCTTTGGTGTGCTTGCACCGCCACAATTATTTGTTAAAAATATTCAACAGTGAGGGTGACTGCAAAACACTGCAAAAAATGTATGTACTAGTTGGGTGATTCTAGTTGACCACAACTGAATATGCCTTTTTAAGTACACCAGGAAAATACAGCTTTGCCATAAGAATGATTGATTATACACATATTTTTTATGCATGAGTACAGTACATTACTTAACAGTGCCATGCTTAATGACTACTGGGATTGTCACCCGGCTGGTACAGTATATGACCAGCCTAGCTGTAAAAAGACCATCTAGAGGTGGGGTTGGTATTACATATTTACTGACTAGGGATGAGCGAACTTAGTTTCACTGCAGAAATGATGCCCATAGACTTCAATGGGAGAAAAAATTATGTGCATCAGCAAATCACTCATCCCTATTACTGACACAATAGATGCCTGTAAATTGGTTGGTATTACACATTTACTGACTAGGGATGAGCGATTTTTTTATCTTAGTTTCACCGCAGAAATGATGCCCATAGACTTCAATGGGAGAAAAAATTACGTGGATCAAAAAAATCACTCATCCCTATTACTGACACAATAGATGCCCGTAAATTTGTAATTGTCTATCTTCTCCCCCCTTCATTAAAGCACCTCCCAATTATACATTTCCTCCCCTCTCCCACATCATATTACACTGATTCACTTAATCCCCACCCCTATGTCATAAAGTAGCACCTCCACTTGCAGGCACGAAAAAAAATTATTTTGAAAGGTGACAACCCTATTATTGACATCATCATCTGTTGTAGTGTAAAAATCACTTTCATAGGATTCTGGAAGAGTATAAACAAGTTCTCTGGAGTGCTGAGTCTGGGATTAGCCTCAAAGTGTAAATATAAAGTGAGGGAGGTAGCATTTTAAGGATGTTTTAGATGGTTCGGGCTAGGGACCCTGGTTTCAGTAAAAGCAAACCTTTAGCCTATAGTGTTCTATGACATTCTTGGCCATTTTGTACTTGTGCTTTCTGTTTTGTGGAAGGCCCACTTGTAAAAAGTGAGACCTATAAAGAATTGGTTTGTAGAGAAAGAATTTGAAGTACCTGGCTGGCCTGTGCAAAGACCTGAAACAAACAACACAATTGTGGGATGTCTTAGAACAGTATTTATCCTCACCAATGTTCTTATGGCTAAATGGAAGCAAATGACACTAATAATGTTCCAGAAACTAAGCCTTTCTTGAATGGTTGAAGGCATTAACATCTACAAATGAA
This sequence comes from Xenopus borealis, assembly GCA_024363595.1. Classification (NCBI taxonomy): domain Eukaryota; kingdom Metazoa; phylum Chordata; class Amphibia; order Anura; family Pipidae; genus Xenopus; species Xenopus borealis. The sequence goes on from CM044434.1 coordinate 152,167,680, forward strand.
TACCCTTATAACTCTGGTAAAATAGTGCACTAGACCACGAATATATATATATATATATATATTCCCAGTATGCATAACTGTTTTATATTGAACAAACAAAAGCAAAAGCTGCATGTAAAATATAGGATGCTCCGAAGAGTGCACTTTTAGTGGAGGCAACAGATCATCTTGAGCAAAAATGATTAAGCACTTCAAAAATGGTGAATTTGTAACATCTCTGCTCTTGACAATGTCATCTAGGGAATAATGATCAAACCTTGCAAATGGAACATAATATTTCATTCAAAAGAAATCGGAATAGTGTCACGCTATTCTGTGATTCATGGCTTCTTTCATTGTAGCGCACCTCAGAATGCTAATTGATTTTGCGTTGTTGAAATGAGCCATATTCACTGGAATTAGAGCAGAATGTGCTTTGACACTAAAGATCTTTACAGGATATGTGTTTCTGCCAATATTGCATGCAAACAAAATACTCATATGTGTGTTTTTTAGCTGCAGAACCATTTTCAGAGAAATTTTTGTCATTAACACCTGCCTTTGGGTAGCCTCTGTCTCCCTCCATCCCTCTCTCAGATCCTGGGCTGACTACCACAGTCAGTGCTGCATACAAAGGTTGTACCCCAGGTCTCTGCACTCCAAGCCATTTGAAGACAGCCAAATGCAGTGTGCAAACTGCAAACAAATGAACAGTTGCAGACATTTTTTGAAGTGTGCACACTTCATTCAGCTTCACCAATGAGGCCTGATGAAGAAGTCATCTCCCTCAGGCTTTTGGTGGCTATATCTCATGAAGAATCACTTCGAGCCTTCAGTTAAATTGTGTTCTATTCAATGCTAATCTGCAGGTCATATTTAATTTTCCTTTGTTATGCATGATGAAAGATCTGGATTGGCAGGTTCATTTTTGCAATTCAAATATACATACCATAATATTCTTTTTTTAATTTGAAAAAAATCTCTCCGTTAACAGGACAGACTTTTGAAATATATAGAAAATTAAAAAGTCTGCATCTAGTTAGTAGCAAACAAATGTAGTGCTCCTCCAGCTGTTGCATAGATGCAATTTGATATCACACTCACATTTCATCACAACCTAGTTAAAAGTAATTAACACACTATGAGGCAGATTTATCAAAGTGTGAAATTAGAGCTTTTATAGGTTGTCTTTTTTTCCACTAAGAATTGTCTGACAAATTACAATTTTAGAGGTTTCTGAGGTATTCAAATTTTTTTTGGATCATTAAGCACTTTTTTTCAATTCATGCTTTTAAAATTGGAGTCTTGTAATAAATGGCATGTGTGATTTTAGAGAAAGTTTAGTTGTGTTTTCAAAATGCTCTAAAACCACTAACATGAGACTGTTGATAACTAGGCCTCCACCTTTCACCATTTGGAAAATACACTTGATAAATCTGCCCCCCAGGTTCTATAGCCTTTTCATGGCACATTATCTTTAAACTGATAACAGCATGCTATAAGAGTCATAATACTTTTAAAATATTGAATTTAATAGTGTTTATGCATCCAATGGTAAAAATATTCTGACTAATATGTTCTGTAGTTCCAGTATGGGTCAAATTTGTGGAAATTACCAGATACATAAAAAATTATCCATATTGAATTTCAAAATTGGCTTAGAGGTATCTTAGCCTTTGTACTTCTGTCTATGTTATTTTCCTTCCTTTTCCTAGAGATCCAGGACAAATGTCCTCTCTGCTCTTTCCCTAAAACCCAGTCTTGGATTCATGAGAAGCAGAGACATGGCTATTATATGATTATTACTATTCCAGTAAAATGTCTACATTTGCTTATATATACTGTACCCTTTTGCAAGGTTCAGTATCTCCTGTTTTGTAGAGTAAACAAATAATGAATTTGCATATTTGTACACTGGCCAAGAATATTCTCCACCTCACCCACAATTAGGGTTGCCACCCTTTTGCCTGGTTGAATCTGGACTGGGGACGGGGATGGGATACAATGGGGTGGGTCTGTTAGGCTGTGGGGGTAGGTCAGGACATTAGAGATGGGGCTATGACCTGGTGATTGGAGATTGGCCAATCACCGATTCAATCGTAGGGAATCTTGCCCTGTTTTCCTGACTTGGAAAACTGGGCAGGCAGTTTTGACCTGGGGAGCCCTTCAAAAAACTGAGCTGTACAGGTCAAAACTGGACAGGTGGCAACCCTATACAAAATAAAGTCATATTTGTCTATACAATACATTTTGATTTGCATACTCACCCCTAACAAGTACTTCTGCCTCATCTGATACAGTGTCAGCTGTGGTCTGCACCCTGCAGCCATATCTCCCAGCATGCATCAGCAGAATGTTCCTAATCATTAAATCTGCAGAAGAGGCTTGCTGTAAAAAGAAATAAATTGGCTTCAAAATGTGTTATAGTTGCCCGCTGCTAAGGTAACTGAGCATTATTCCAACAGTAATCATATGTTAAGCTGAAAAGAGAACCTTTGTGAGCTACAAACTGTCATAATGTCTCACAATTTGAGCTGGGCTTCATGCTGCCCACAGAATAATCATGCTGGTTTGTTGCTTTTGGTATGTGTTAGTGTGGCTTGATTTTTATGTTTGATATTGTTGATATTAAAGGAAAAGTTCAGGGTAAAATTAAAAACTGGGTAAATAAATATGCTGTGCAAAATAAAAAATGTTTCTAATATAATTAGTCAGGGAAAAATGCAAGCTTTAAAACTGGAGTGACTGGATGTCTAATATAATAGCCAGAATCCAACTTCCTGCTTTTCAGCTCCCCAAATCTGAGTTAGTCAGCGACTTGAAGGGGGGCCACGTGGGACATAATTGTTCAGTGAGTTTCCAATTGATCCTCAGCATTCAGCTCAGATTAAAAAAAACAACAGTTATGACCAATCTGGCCCTCCCTCAAGTCACTGATTGGATACTGCCTGGTAACCAGGGTAACCAGTCAGTGTAAACAAAGAGCGCTGAAAAGCATTTTATACATTTTATACATTACATTTTTGCCCAACTATCTAAATTGAAAAGATTTTTTATGTTGCACAGCCTATCTATTTATCCAGTTTTTACTTTTATACTGAACAATTCCTTTAAAGTTTTGGAAAGAGAGAAAAAGAGAGAAGGAGCTTGTATATAAACATATTTTATGAAAATCACAGTTAGAATGTCCAAGTTCTTAACAGGACATGGATTACGTTGCTGTTTATGTCCCCTTGATTCCACACAAATTGTATTAGTATTTTAAAAAATCTTTTTCTAGCACAATACATTGTGAAAATGATTACATTAGTGGGGTATCTAAATGATTCCCCAAAAAAGGTAATTAAAGGTCTTTCTGACCATTTTTTAATTGACAAATTAGAAGTGCAGAAGTGTACCCATTAACAGTGGGGAAACTTGGAACTCCTGCCAGCCAGAATGTGGCATTAGTGCCAGGGTTCCCACAATGGGCAGCACAAGACTTGCACCAAAACAATCACATGCGTGGTGGTGGTGGTTTAATGCCATGCACTGGAAATGTCTTAAGTGTTAATTTTGGACTTAGTAGATAGTACACAAAGTTCAAAAAACAGGAACAAGCCATGTTTTTTCACTTTGCACACTTTGTTTCAACCTAGATGAATCTCTGAAAGTGTCAGAGAGTTTGTATTAGAACACATCAGAGTTGGACTGGGCCGGCTGGACACTGGGTAAAAACCCACTTGGCCCAGCCCTTAAGAGCCCCACCGACCCAGACCTATCCGCTGCCTGTATGGGCCCATGCTGACTCCTGATCTTACCCCTTTGCAGCCCTGATTGAGAGAACAGGTTTGCGAGGCAGCAGAGGGTGCCTGGAGGGGGGTTGTGTCTGGGGACCTGAGAGTGTTGGGGCTCCTTTGTTGGAATAACTGGTGGGCCTCAGACTCTCAGACCAAATTTATTTGGAATTTTTGATATTTGGCAGACTCATTGAAACTGATGGGTGGAATTGTATTTCAATTTGTTAGGGCTTTTTTATCATGTTTTAATGTGATCAAGTTTTAAACATTTAAATGGTGAGTTTTGAGTTATTTTAATTTAAAAGAAAAAATGAAAAATTAAACATTACATTTTTAATAAATCTGCTTCACCCATATTTTTCTTCCATCTTAATAGCTGTGATCTATTTGCAAAATCACAAGGCATTACAGTTCTATGATATGATTTTAAGTGACCATACACAGCCGATATACTGTAAGCTGTGACAGATTAAGCTTATTGGGCAGTGTATTTATTCTTCTCATAGTGATCAGATCGTTGGGCTCTAAGGGCTCAAGATCCAATCAGCCTGATATCAACCACCTCAAGGTGGGCATATCGGGGAGAGATGTCAAATGAGAGGATCTCTGTGCCTATGACCAGGTTTAGCTGAAATGGGAGATTTCAAGACATTTTTGTAAATATATTGACTTGAATTTTTTAGAAGGATAATAGTAGCCATGAAGAATATTTTAAATAAAAAAGAACCATTTCATGAATTCAGAGAGTACTCCTCTCCAAGATTCATTATCTATCCAATCTTTTACTTTTACCTGTATATATTCTTTTTGCGTTTTGTGTGATGAACACCAGATTGAATTTATATTTTGGAACACAAGAGAAATGAGTTTCTCTGCCCCCTTCAGAGATCCCAGCTGGAAATATTTTATGGCATAACACTGGGTGCAAGAGTTGTTTACTTTCAGTTAAAGCCAGATATTTATCAAAGAATGTCAACATTGTAGTTTAGTCAAGCAATGCACCATACTCTCATAGTGAACTTTTCAAGTAATCCAGAGCTAGCCAATCTATTTTTAAACTATGGTTTCACCAGGGGAACGAACATGAATACTTTGTTGCATGATGATATTTGTATTTGTTCTTTGGTTTATGTTGAAAAGGTAGTATGGCAAAAATGTTTATGAAATATCAAATACAGGCCTCTTAAAGGGCATGTACAAGCAAAAAAAAAATAAAACCCCATTTTTACTTTTTTTAATGAAAATATCTCCAATATACTTTAATTAAGAAACCTGACTGTATGCAGTGAATTTCTCCCTCCATTTACTGCTGTGGATAGGAGTCAGATGGTCCCTAACTGCTCTACAGGGAAACAATCATACTTATGAACAGCAGCGGTGACTGTGTAGAGATTTGTATTGGATTTTATTTTTGCCTTTAAATTCCCTTTAATGTTTCCAACTCCAGCTGCAGGGACAAAGATCATGGAGCCAGATTTTGACAGATAAACTGGGATTCTTTTTGGAGGATTATTTTGCTGCATCCACTAGTTCTGCAGAGTTGGAGAAAATTTCTATTAAACAATATAAAAACTATAAAATCCACATTAGATTACATGACAATACAGGACCCAGTGCAGTATGCATATTATATGATTATTAATCAGTCTTACTGTATCTGTTTCTGGCAGATATTAATTGACTTGTGCTGTTGTGATAATGTATGACAACATGTGCACACTAGGGATGGCGCGAACTGTTCGCCGGCGAACTTGTTCGCGCGAACATCGGGTGTTCGCGCTCGCCGGAAGTCCGCGAACGTCGCGCGACGTTCGCCAATTTGGGTTCGCCTTAGTTGGCGCTTTTATTTTGCCATTTCTCCCCCAGACCAGCAGATACATGGCAGCCAATCAGTAAGCTCTCCCTCCTGGACCACCCCCACACCCCCTGGACCACTCCCCTTCCCTATAAAAACCGAAGCCCTGCAGCGTTTTTTCACTCTGCCTGTGTGTGCTGAAGAGATAGTGTAGGGAGAGAGCTGCCTGTTAGTGATTTCAGGGACAGTGGATAGTAAGTTTGCTGGCTAGTAATCTACTGTACTTCAAACAACTGCCATCTAGCTGTGTGAGCTTGTTCACATTCTGTCTAAATATCCATAATATTACAGTCTCCAGAAAAAGCACCTGAGTGACTTTTTTCAAGCAGCCATAATATATTTTACGTAATCCGTATCCACCGCTGTAGTAGTGTATACGTTGACCTTGTAGCCATTATTTGCCCTGTAGGCATTTTTTGCCCAGTGTGTTCTTCAAACAACTGCCATCTAGCTGTGTGAGATTGTTTACATTCTGTCTAAATATCAATAATATTACAGTGTCCACAACCACCTGAGTGACTTTTTTCCCTTTACCGCACAAAACGCAGCGCTGTGTCAACAATGGATTTTTCAGATACATTTTTGCCCTTGATCCCCCTCTGGCATGCCACTGTCCAGGTCGTTGCACCCTTTAAACAACTTTAAAATCATTTTTCTGGCCAGAAATATCTTTTTTAGCTGTTAAAGTTCGCCTTCCCATTGAAGTCTATGGGGTTCGCGAACCGTTCGCGAACCGTTCGCAAATTTCCGGAAGTTCGCGAACATTTTAGAAAATATTCAAACAATTGTCAGTCATGTCTGTTCGACATGGAGCATTTTTGATAATTTTGATTCGCCCATCACTACCAATATTCTAACCAGCAACTTTAAGGTGACTTTTTGTCAACTAAAATGAGCTCAAATTGACAAAAGCCTAATCCTAAAAACAAAAAAGCCAAAAACAAAAACACATTTTACTCCATTCCTTTCTCTGTCCATGGTCTTTTTAATTTTTGAGCAAATTATTATAAAAATATACATCCCATTTCCCATTTCATCCTCTCTGCTTTTACCTAATCATAACCAGATGCAAAAGTTATATGCCTTCTCTTGTTATTTAAAACCTTCAATTCATGAATTCACATCTCCTAAGTAAACACCAGTATAAAGGCCTGGCTCTTCCTGTCAGCTATGAGTAGTGTTGTACTTGATATATAAATGTTAAAGACCTATGGCATTTTCCCTATTATCCTGTATACAATGCAGAAAACTACAAAGAGCAGATAAATTTTCATAAAGCGTCAGGCTTCATATCACCTGTTCAGCTCTACCAAAGGCCAAACATGTTGACTTCCTATATTTTTTTCAAATGTCAAAGAATAAAACAAAATATTTGTATGGAATTCACACTGTACTAAGCTAAGGTACATTTTTTATTGCCAAGAAAAATATTTGCTTTGATCCTGATTACTTGAAAGATAATGTCACATAGGAAAATTTTCTGCTGTGTCTCCAGATGTTGCATATCGCTCCTTACTGGCAAAAGTAACTGATTTATTTGTAGGCAATTTAGAGCCATTTTTATACTGAATTGTTCAATTTTAACTGATGCAAACAGAAGCAGAAATCAAATCTAACCAGAGCAATGCATCTCTAATAGGTCAGTGACAGTGTACATATTTCATTGATAGCCATCAGTTGGAATGATAACATACAATGTTGGCTGTGTATTCCATTTTTTTCTATACATTTTTGGCAGCAATATGATCTATAGAATGAGTATTTATAAATAACCTATAAACACACATTTCTTTGGATAGGTTGCACTTTGCACCTTTCTTCAATAACATTCAAAGTATGCATTGTTTTCATAAGCCTCAATTTGGTTGTGCAATGTGCCACTGAATGTTGTTCTTAACATTGCAAGATGAATCAGGGATATACAGATTTCAACCTTGTTTGCAATCAGACAAATTCCAAACCAAATATGAACCCTAATATTAATGTTCAAATTCTTTCAGATACTCATTGGCTAACCACTAACAATTCCTCCCTAACAAGTCTTTATCTTGGTCAGTCGGGGTAACTATTTATAGTATGATCTTCTTCAGGAAGACAGTAAGGGTATACATCTGGCCAATACTCCTTAAGTGAAAATGATTTATATGCTATTCAAGAAATATCTAAAGGAAATTTTAATGTAAAAGAAATAGTTGTTGCAACCAAATGGCTTATATTTCTTTACTTAACTGAGATACAATAACTTCTACAATGGTCTGTTAAAAGAAACTAGTCTATGTTGGTTATTTTGCAATGTAGATATTTTTTAGATATTTTTATTGAGATTAATTCTTTAAAAAATTTTTTAAAGGATTTTAAAACCCATATTTTTAGGATATTTGTAAATTGAAGGTTTACTTTTTAAGTAAGTTCTGGTGGAAGTTGCTCAAATAAATGTTTTTCCATTTTTACACCATATTTTATATATATGCCTGGTGATGAGCAGAAATTATTCAGCTGTTTTTTTACACTGTTCAGCTGTTTTTTTAACACCTACTAGTATAAAGAATGGAGGCACACTTCATCTGTCAGTTCGTAGGCCATGACAAGGTACTTCATTATACCTACATAGCTACATAGTTAATTTACTACAAAAGTTCATCATGTTCAATCCCTCCCCATTACCTATACCTAGGTATATGTCAATACATACTACTTTCTATGCTACTGTAGATCTTGAGATCACTATATATTTATATATATATATATATATATATACTGTATATATTTGTCCAAGCAATTACCCAAGTCACTCTAACGGGTATTCAAAGATTCTGCCATCACAAAATCACCAGCAGGCATCGGACTTCCTTACTGCCCTTACCATTAAGAACCATTTTAGCTGCTTTAAAAATTCATGAGAGTAATCATGTTCCTTTGCAAGCGCCTTTTTCCAGAGTAAAACTAAGCCAATCTTTACTAAAATCTGAAAATGTATCACTATTTTCTTAAAACCACTTGAACCAAACTCCCATCCATATTTTTAGAGTATTTTTGGAAAAATCTAGTGCAGGAAATCGTGAAAAAACTATGAATTTTTCAGATTTGACACCTGAAAACTCTGAAAACCACATATTAATTGAATTATTGTATTAAACCCAGGGCAGATCATGATATCTTCCAATTGTAAACTGGACATCTGACATTGACTTCTGCATGACCTCGCCAGGTATGAGATGGAATACTTTGTTAATCTGACTTTTAACAGCATTGGGGCTTAATAAATCACAAAAAAAATCTATTTTTTTCACCAAAAAATTGTTTTCCCCTTTAAAACTGTGAACAGACTTTAGTAAATAACCCCCTTAAGTCTTTGAATCCACTTTCAGCAATGTGCAAAAATATGCAATTAAGTATTGCATTTTCATTGAAGGAAAATATTAAAACTCAGTTACTTAAGGTTCACTAATATAGAAACACACAAACACTGAACACACACACTGAGTCACATTAAAGGCTACATTGACATTGGAAGTATGAAAGGGAATCACCTCTCCTCAGTGTAATCATACACTAGTGTCTTGTTGCTTTTAGCACCTAGTGCAATAACAGTGTTTGTGATTTCTATGTGTCCTATATATAGTACTAACTGTAATGAACATTTGAGGTGGTTTAACACAAAATAATGATAGATGAAAAGAATGATGTTAAATTGTCTTATTCTTTCCTGTTTCTACTGTTAGACATTTTCTTTCAACTCCAGAATTGCACCCCTTTTTTATTTAGCCTGTATTGTGAAATATTTTTAATGATGCAGTTAACCATTGTAAAAATTGACACAGCCAAGGTTTTTATAATAACTGTCCTGATATCTGAAAAGAAAAAGTAATAAAGTAAACTTACATCTAGATACATATAATTTAGATGTCATTTTAAAAGGGAGACTTAATAAAGGAAAATCTATATGAAACTGAAGAAACAAATCCATAAATCTTGCTGAATAATGTGACAAATTGTGATAAGCTCAAAATATATTTTAACTTAATATACAAGGGAGCCATTCTATTTCATATTCTTGGCTGAGAATAAGACCAACAGATCTCCAACTATTATAGCACACAGTGGATGAGTTTCAAGGAGATATGAAGATATTAATCTGTGTTGATGTTGTATTTACATATTCAGTAATGCCAATATCCCAGTGAGAGATACTTCTGTTGTGTTGGCTCATCTCTCAATCCCATTTCAAAGTTCTGGACTGTTGAAAGACTGACCCTATCAATTAACCCAGAATCTGAAGACATATGGTGGCCTAAATCAGCATCTCTCTGTTAGATTGTACTCCAAAGAGGTCAAACCTGATTAGATCAAAAATAGTTTTTACCAAACATTATTATTTGAGTGTTTATTTTTACAGGAACTTGACCATACAGACATCCTCATTGCACCCTCACCTAATGGTTTAAAATTTAGTGGTGAGAACAGTTTTCACTTTTTTTACTATAGGCACTTGACGATGTTCTCCATACAGAAAAGTAGCAAAGAACTGCAAGTAAAGCATAGACCAAATTTATCCAAAATGCAGAATTTTAGGAATGTATACTTACTGTCCTGATGCTTTCAAAATGCCCATCTTCTTTTTCAAAACTGACAGGCTGTCCATTCAGAATCCAGGCAAATGAAACATCAAGCAATGGATCATGGATAGCCTTGCAGCTCAAGACAATGCTCTCGCCAACAGTTAGCTCAGTTCTCTTCGGAGTTAATTCTATTTTAGTTGGTTCTTAGTAGAGAAAGCAAAAGGTTGAAATATTTAATTAGCAACCCACCATAATTAGATACATACATGTATTTTCCTCTCAATTCAGTCCTAATTAAATAAATATTTTCCCCAATGAATGAAGATGATTAAACATTACATTACCTGAATAATTAATGACATTAATTTATAGTGTTGATTACTTTAATACCAAGTGCATTATGTAAAACCATCCTTATATCCATATAGGTAGTCTTCCTCCCTTTATCACAAATTAACAAATGATGTTTGTTTAATTTAACAGCTTTCAGTAATTCAGGATAATTTTTTTGGGAACACGTGTGTAATCATTTTAAGAAATACTACATATTAAGGGTATGCAACATTAGTCACTTCCACTATTCACTTCCCTTAATAGTAAAGTGATGAGTTTATGGCTCAAGGGCGTGATAATCCAAAAACATATAGCTTATAGTTAACTGACAATGCTTGGACCTACCTAGTACCCTCATGCATTGGTAAAAGAGATTGTGTCATGGGAAAACATGTTTTCCTTCATTGAAATTAATTTTTCAACAGATCAAACTGTTTTGTTTTGCTTGATATTTAATTTTGAAATCTGACCTGGGGCTATATATTTTGTAGGTTTCCCAGTTGCCCATGTGATCTGTGCTCTGATAAACTTCAGTAACTCCATCCCCCAGCAGTCCAACAATGGGAAGGTAATTAGCTCCCGGGTATAATCACCTAACCAAAGTGAAGAACAACTCTGAACAGCTTCCTAAATGAAGGTTTAGGAAGGACCATTTGCAAATGCCCCGATTCAACCTCTAGAGCAGTGATCCCAAACCAGTAGCTCGTAAGCAACATGTTGCTTTCTAACCCCTTGGATGTTGCTCCCAGTGGCCTCAAAGCAGGTGCTTATTTTTGAATTACTGGCTTAGAGGCAAGTTTTGGTTGCATAAAAAAGATATTCTCCAAAAACACAATCGGATTGCTGGATACCTCGAAAGGGAAGTTTTGAAAGTTTTAAAAAAGAGATATACTGCCAAACATTCTCTCCTGTAGGCTGCCAGTCCATATAGGGGTTACCAAAAAGCCAATCAGAGCTCTTCTTTAACATCCACATGGACTTTTTCATGCTTGTGTTGCTCTCCAACTCTTTTTTAAATTTAAATGTGGCTCACGAGCAAAAAAGGTTGGGGACCCCTGCTCTAGAGTCTGAAGGGTGCATAAAATAATCAATCTGTCTATGTCTATGCTAGGGATGCTTTGTAAAGGTAAGTGAAATGGCTGTGTTTCACTGAGATACTTTTTCCAAAGTATAGGGCAAAGTTTTTCTTAAAGGGGAACTATTTTGAAAATGAAAATGTAATATAAGCTTCATTGTAATAAATCAATTAAAAATTCTGTACTGTTTCTGAAATAATCAAGTTTATCTTTACTATCCCTGTCTAAGCATCTGTTTCTCTTCATTCTATCGTCATTTCGGAGTGGGGAGTCAGATAATCATTGACAGTTAGATCCAATATATTTTATAGGGGGCTCATTTAGCCTAGAAGATGTATTAGAGCTCACTCTATTAAAATAACCAGACAACATGTCTCTCTACATGCAGGAATTGTGCAAAGGGCAGTTATTTTGTTAGATTTTGTTTGTAGTGGAATAAGTTATTTCAGTGAGTTCTTAATCGCCTACTAGGAAATGAAGCCCCCATATAAGATATATTGGATCTAACTGTCAATGACTATTTGACACCCAACTGCTACTTGAAGACAGACTGAAGAGAAACAATGTTCAACAACATCTCTAAAAAAAATGCATTCAACTTTAATGTACCCTATTCAAATTGGCCTAAGCATAATATCACTAGCGACTTTTTGCTAAGTATAAACAAATGCTTTTGAATCTTCACTATGAAATGCTCGCACTGGAGAAGTATCGCTAGTGAAAAGACGCAACTTTGCATTTGAGTGAATTAGTGTAGTAGTAATGAACATTTGCCTAATGAAGTGGTGTGAAGTGTGCAAATCAGTCACTGGCTACAATGTGCTCTTTAGTGAATCTGCCCTTAAATGAGAACCAGTTATTTCACTGTTCAATCTTCAGTCTTTGCTGGAATGTCTTCTCATTTCACCAGACAATAACCTCCACCCAATATTTCTTTGCAGGTTTCTCTTAATAACTACTAAACTGAAGTGATTTGTGAAATACTGTTTCTTGTAAATCACCACGTTAGTCAACATTTTGAAATATCCAGCCCTATATCAAGCTAACTCTTTGCCATAAATCCAATATCTGCATATTAAACATCTCAAAATTACTGGATTTGTAAAATTTTCAGGGCAGGAAACACTTCCCGTTTATCATTTTTGATACTTTGCCCCTCAATTTAAATAATGCTTGCATTTGTATTGCTTTTCCCCTGTTTATAACATAAATGTATTGTATGAAATGTTCTGTATTGAATAGATGTACTTATGGCAAATAAATTAACTTAAATTTCTCATAAAAATATAGAGGTGTAATCTTATGTAATCCCTTAGTTTTGCACTAAAATGTGATATTCACAATTTACAAACTGACAAAGTGAACTGACAAATTTGTGATTTCCAGAACATTTTTACCCTCATCTGTCTTTGTTATTAGGCTTGTAATATGCTGCTTGAAGTCAATCCTACCTGTGTACCTATTTTCAGAAATATACTGTGTTGCAAGCCATAGTTTGACCTTGGAAGTTCCATTATGAGCCTTTCAGTTAAAAAAATACAAAAGAATCATACACCACTGCTGCTCTGTAAATAATATCATTATTATGGTAATGCCCAAAGCCGCTGTTAATAAATGCATTTTGAGTTCTATTTTATATTGGATGCTACCCTCAAGCCTCACATTCAGAATTTCCTATTTAAACCTGGCATTATTTTTCCACCCTTTGCTGAATTGTTTCTGTTTTAGTATATTGTTTTTCTATACAGTAGATTGCATGACATTCACTGAGTTTAAAATAAGAATCAAATTTTTACTAGATGTACTTTCTATACTACATAACATTACCCCCTACTACTGAATTGCAATGGTATGCTTACCTTCAACTCATTAGCTACAAAGGCTCCCTGAATTTCTAGGTTGCACCAGATGTATAATTCCCTATTTATAGTTTTGGATAATTTTTCATTTTAACTCCAACAACTGTTGAGTACATGTAAAGCTAATTAGGTACACAGAATGCTTCTTTCACTTGCTATAACCAACAGTAAATTTATTGCACTGGCTGAAACTTGTAGTTACTAAATGTAGTCACTAATTTTACTTTTGTCTATGACTGTACAGTACAACGTCTCTTTCTAATGGATATACAGTAACTTGCTTCTTTATATAAACTGATGTCTGCTAGTGATGGGCGAATCTACCCTATTTCGCTTCGCCGAAAAATTTGCGAATTTTCAGAGATATTTGCAAATTGGCGAAAAAATTTGCGAAATGAGTCGCGGCACGTTTTCGTTGCTTCGCTTTAGACGTCATGTTTTTTGCAAATTTATTCGCCAGCGGCGAATCGTGGGAATTCGACGCGAATTCGCCCCTGGCGAATAAATTCGCCCATCACTAATGTCTGCCTATTAAACTTTTAGTCTTGTGGCTCCTACTTTTGTGTATTCTTTTCTTTGAGTAATGCACCTAAAGAAAGACCAAATTGACTGGGTGACTTTTTCCCTTTTCCTACACATTATTCATGTTCTATAAGATAGCTTAAGATGCTATTTTATCTTCCTCTTGTTTTTGTTATTTGATTCTATTATATCCCTTATATACTTTTACATTTTTTAAACAGATGCTTTTGTTAAGCATATAGGTCATGTGTCTTATACACTACAAATATCAAGTTCAAATCAAGGCAAATAAAAAAATGTTACAAACGTGTTTGTATATGTGCAATAATAAGTACAATCCCCACATCTCACACTATTTTAAATAGCTATTTCTTGATTAAACCAATTAATTAGTTGTCTAGTATCCATGCCAACAGAAATAATGATAATGTGCTCATGTCATAATTCATGGTGATGTTTTTAATACTATATTATACTGTATGTATTGCATATAATTTATTTTATCATTTGCCCAAAGGAGAAGTGTTATAAGTTCAGACAGCTGAGGTGTCAGGGAGCTGTTATCTTGTTACCTTCCCATTGTCTTGTTGTCTTACAGCCCAGTGGTAAAGAAGGACTAAAGCACAAATCACAAGGCTGAGGGTACTTGGGAAAGTAAGAAAATGGCAAGCCTCATGTCAAATCCAAAACAAAATACCTGTATAAGAAAATCTATTATTTGTTTTTTCCATTTTGGCACAGAATTCTGCTCAATGAACCCTATTAACTGATGCATTTTGAATAACATTTGTTTCCACTTACATATGGTGTAAATTGTATTGACTTATTGTGTAAACAATTTCATAAATACCAATTTACTAACTGTATTTATTAAAACTACTTTGCAATATATTTTAATTTTTAATGGATCAGTGTTCAAAATGCTTAAATTTCTAAAGGTTTGCAAAAAAAAAAATAAGAAAGGACTAAAGACACAGTTGACATATTATGAATGGGGAAAAACTAGAATAATCTGAATATGAGTTTTAACACCTTAGCACCTTGATATGAAGACGGAATGTGCCAACACCTGGAAACAATGTGCTAAACAATCTGCCATTAATAACAAGTTGGAAGTCTTGGCTTAATTTCATATTTAGGGATATGACTTCACACATTTGTTAACTTCATTTTGGATGTCACAGTAATGTAAGTGAAGTACTGAATTATGGGCTACTGGTTGACCTAAGCCTGTCAATGTTCCTGTTTTACTAGACAACTTGTCCCCATAAGCAAGCATAGTCAAGGATGGTGTTTATTTTAGGTTCCTACTGTATACCTAAATGAAATGAAATGTTTCAACATCTTAATTTAACTTTCACATGCTTTGGAAGGCTCTCACTGTATCAGTCTCAGTTTGGGAAGTGTTACAATATAGGACCAACAATGTGGGACACTTCCTTAACAGAGGCGTGCACGTTTTTATGTTTATGTCTTTTCAGTAGTTAACACCAAATTCAGATGGAATGAGAAAAAATAAATATTTTGGATATCTGGATGGTATTTGGACAACTATCAATTTCATTACACTGGCCAATAAGCTGCTGACTCAACCAGGAAGGAAAAAATCTGCATATTTTATTAGCCCTTGAGGACAAGTAAATGAATGGTTAGATCTATCTGGGTATATTGTTATACAAAATCAATATACAGGTATGAAACCTGTTATACAGAATGCTCAGGACCTGGGGTTTTCTGTATGGTTCTTTTTGTAATCTGGATCTTTACACCTTAAATCTACTAGAAAATCCTTTAAACATTAAGGGGGTTATTTATCAAAATCCAAAAAGTTCTCACTATTTTCTGAAATCTACTCAAATCCACATGGACTGCCCTCCCCCTATTTATCAATAACATTTGAAAACATTTCTTGCACGGAAAAAGTCACAATAAAATCTTTACAAAATCCAAATTCTGTGATTTATTCGGATTTTTCACTCGAAATCTATGATTTTTCAGAAACACAGCCCAACTCAGAAATGTATAAAGGATTATAAAGAAGGATTATTATATATAAAACTAGCACTACATGTATCTTGCATGGTTTTCTGAGGGTTATTATACTGTACATGGATTTGCTACCACATTTATCCTGCCAGGCTCGGACTGGCCATTTGTGGGTTAGGGCAAATGCCAGAGGGGCTGCTATAAGGTCCCATAGAAAGTCAGTGTTTAGTGGGCTGGTGGGGGCTGTTTGGGCCTCTATGTGGGCTGATGGGCCTCTTGTGTACCTGAAATGCCAGGGCCTATTTTAATTCTCAGTCCAGTCCTGTATCCTGCCATTTGTTCTGGGGTACTATATGTAGAACTGACCCTGGAATACGATAAACGAATCTGAGTGCAAAGAAGAATCTTTGGGCAAAGTGAAAAAGAAGCTTCTGTATTGATTTAATAAATGTAGTCAATTACCTGTAACAAACACTGATGCCACAATTTCTGCTGAACCAAATACATTTTCCCCATGACAAGTGTATCTTCCTTCATCTGTCTTGGAAGCATTTAATATCCGTAAACTTCCATCTGGAAGTACAGCTACCCTGAAAGAAAGTGTCCATTATTTTAGATGTACACAATTACATGTACATAAATGAGCTGATGGTATAGACAGGTTTATCACTCTTAGGAGCAGATTTATCAAGGGTTGAATTGAAAATTAAATTTTTTAAATTAAAATTTTGAGTTTATTTTAGTGTAATTCAACACATTTTTTGGTGTGAAAAAACTAGAATCGGAATTCAATTACAGTTTGCAGGTTAGATTTTTTAATACATTTCAAATTTTGAATTTATAGGAGTTCTTAGAAGCTCCAATAAACTCAAAATTGAACCTTGAGAGATCTGCCCCTTTATTTCATTTTAGGCTTTATTGTTGAGGCAGAAGCGCTGCAAAGTCTAGGCTCTTTAGGAGGTCCATATCAAGTTTAACTTGCTAAAATAATCTTTAATTGCAAAAAGGGTCAACTTGAAAAAAGTTATTGGAACTAAGGCCATTATTTCATAAATGTACCAAAAAGTCCCCCTATCACAGCCTATCTACCTAACTGTGTCTATCTACAGCATAGTATAGTCATAGTAAAGATATACATCATAGTAAAGATATAGTATATATTTTTCACTCGTTTTTTGTTATTATAACCCATCCAGGTTGAACACAGGGTTTAGTCTTATCTTGATTAGATCAGAACTACACCCAATAATTTCCAACATGGCCTGTACAGCTTAACCTACAGTCATACAAGCTACCAAAGTTGCATAGAAAATTTTTAGTTGTGATTTTGATTTCTGGTCATTCCTAGGTTACTGGTGGAACTCTCTGTAAAATGACCTACACTAATCCATTAAGTTTTGATCTTTTTAACTTGGAATGGAATCTTTTTTTAACTTTGGAATCTTTTTAACTTGTAATCTGTGACAATATTTTAAAGAAGGATAGTCTGGGGAAGTTGGTCTGTAAATTATTACCAAATATATTTTAGGTGAGTAAGGAACATCAGAAGCTTCAGGGTTGAGTTAACAAAGGGCTAACAGACTATAGCAAGATAGGATTTGTTTTTTTATAATACATGTTCCATGTATTTGATAAAAATCCAAACATTAGATTACTGTATGTTAAAAAAGTAAAACTTTTGCCAGAAGTTCCCAGGTCTAGAACCAAGGACTTGGTGTGTACTAGCCACTAAGCTAAGCTTAGGAAGCTTCAGCTTCTTCCCTGTCCATTGGCTCCCATATTCTGACTCTATATCAGACCTATAGTTTTTCTGAAGTCTGCCCTGAACTTCTGGCTGTCTCACAGAGTTTTTTGCTTGCTGCCAGCCCAGACCTGTTTTATAGTAACATCTGTAAATTACTTACAATAAGAGGCATAGCAGCTAAAAATGATCATCAATTATTGATAAAGCAACAAAATATTCTATAGGACTCGACATTAGGGGGGTTGTTTCTAAGAACTGAAATAAAATCTGAAATTTTTGCTGGAAAAAAACTAAAAATACAGTAAGTCAATGGTAAGATCCTTATCTTATTTGGAAGTTTCTGTGGTCTAAAGTGGAATAAACTCGAAAATCTGACTATTTTGGGCTTTTCAGGCAAAAATCCGAAAAATCCTGGCTTTTCGGGAAAAAAACGGAAAAATTTAAGCCATTCAGGAAAAAATACAAAATACTGTATGATTCGGGTTTTCACTCAATTTTTTCGATTTTTTCCGCTAGGCGATTAAACCATGCTTTTTAAATAATAAATAATGTCAAATAGTGGATTCTGATTTGGTGGGACTTTATTTTAAAAAATCCGAAAAATTTAGCTAAATAACTGTGCAATTAACAAGCTCGAGCTTTTTCTTGGCACTGTCATTTAAATATTTGCAGCATTCTGTTCAGTATTGCTATGGAAATGTGCCCTATTATGTCCTGTTGTTTCTGCTGGTTTCACACAATGAATAGAAAAGATGGTAGTTTTGTGCATCCTAATCTTTTGTAACTGTGAACTCAAACTGCTGATAATTAGTAAACCAATTCTAAGCAGAATGCTTCATTTACCTGCTCAGCTAATGTGATATGGTCAGCATGGAACTTGTATATATTACTCCATTTATAAAAGCTTCTATTCGCCTTTTATAAATGTATGTATTTATAAAAAATATAATTGACACCTCCAGCATCATTTTAATGATTTCAATTCATTATAAGAAATTAATGGAAAATAAACAATCCTTGCTACACATCAGTATTCTATTCAGATGCTGAGAATTGTGCAAATGCTGCAGAAGCCTCCGGAATGTGCACACATACAGTATGCTAAACTGAAAAGAAAATTCCTTGTATGATGGCAAATAACATTGCAATAATGCAATAGGGCCACACGACTATCTGGGAGTAAATTACAGTATATGGCTTGACATAGTTCAATTTTAAACTAGCATTTGGACAAAATATTCATGCATAAAAAAAAAATTGTCGCTCACATCAAAATTGTTGAGTGTTAAAATTTTCACTGTTTCGCAATTTTTTTCAGCAAAATGGGACAGAATTGCTAATCACTAACCGTGGTACATCCTCAACAAACAACATGAGCAGTGGTGAGATATTATATTGGGGGTAAGTATAATGGAAAGGTCATTTAAAATTAATTTCTAATATGTGAGTCATCCTCATTAAGGGGAGAACAAGTACTAAGTGCTATCTAAGGAGCAGGAAGACCTTTTCTACTGTTAATTTAGTTTTAAGTTCAAGTAATGACAAGGGGATTTATTTAAGCTCCTTGAGTATCATTAAACTAGGAACACAAGGAAAGGGTGTTATTAAAAATAAATAATAATAAAATAATAGATTGATAAAATACATTAGTATTTCAAACATATTAAAGCTTCCAGTTTTCACTAATATTTTACTATATGACTTGGATTTCTGCTGTTTTATCTAGGTTTAAAAAAAGAAAGAATTGCCATAACAGCACTGAGCACTTGTTCTTTCCTTTTTTCATATTAGATGTTTTTTACCCTCTGGTCATTTAACAGGCGTAATGAAATACCCAATGAAAGAAAATTCTAAGCAAGGCTCCAATATATGCTAATTTAAAAACTACACAAGTTTGAAAGTTATTTGTAAAAGTAATTGCCTCTGAAATCAGTCTGTTCCCCTGCACTATATTTTGTACACAAAATAAAGTTTTCTTCTTAGCAGGGTAAGCTGGTCCTCTATCCCTTCCTTTGTTTTGGAGCATTGGCAAAAATAATCTGTCAGCAGGCAGACCATTCATTTGTTATTCACATGACCACTATTGCACATGTGCCAAGCTGATGACCAGCAGGGAGATGAGAAGGCTGACAGAGAGGAGAGAGGACTGACAGAAAGAAGAGAGGACTAGTGGAGAGGGAGGATGGATGGCAATGAAGGAAGAGGGCTAGCACAGAGAGGAGAGGGTAGGCAGGGAGGGGAAATGGCTGGAATAAGGAAAGAGGGTTGCCAGGGAGAGAAGCAAGCATGTGGGAGTGGTGACTGAAAGGGAGAGGGCTAGCAAGGGAGGGAGATAGTTGGCAAGGAGGGAAGGAAACTGGCAGGGAGAGGGTTGGTTGGTAGGGAAAATAACTTGCAAGGAGGGTAGAGGGCTGGCAAGGAGGGGAGTAAACTGAATAGGAGGGGAGAGGGCTGGTAAGGAGGGAAAATAACTGAAACAGAGGGGAGAAGACTGGCAGGTAGAGGAGAGAGTAGTCTAGTAGATGAGAGAACAGGCTTTAAGAGGAGAGGGCAGGGACATTTCTATACCCCTTGATGTCCCTTCTTGCCTCCATTCAATTTAGATTTTTTGCACTAGAAGAGCCTGAAATTCCAATTTGTAAATTTGGCTTCTAACGTTACCAGGAGCTGCATTTTGGTGCCCCTGGTAACTTGTGGGCTAATGCTGCCTGAGATAAGCTTCTCAACCTCATGGCAGCATTGCCCCAGAGAAGAGGGATGGCTAGGAGGGGAGAGTGCTAGAAAGGAGGGAAAATAACTGGCATGAAGCAAAAAAAGGCTAGCAGGGAGAAGAGAGGGCTGGAAATTCCGGGAGAGGGAAGGTCGGTAAGAGAGGCCTGCAAAAAATGCATGTGCCCCATTGTTGCAACAATTTTTTTTCCCCATTTTGCGATTTTTTGGCGAAACAGGTCAAATTCGTGCATCACTACTCAGGTAAGAAAGAGAGCTTGCAGGTCAGGACAAGGGCTGGCCAGGAGGTTAGAGGGTTATGAGGGATGGTATCTACTGGCGAAAAATTAGCAGGTCATGCAACTGATTGAATGAAATTTAAGAAGCTTTTGAACTGGTTTTAATTTGGGGGCATTGTGGTCTACCAGATTTACATTTCCGTTTACATTAGCATAAACATCTTTGTATATTACACAGTAGTTCTGACCGCTCTGGGGAGCCCAAAGCATCTACACAGTATTCTGGATAAGTTTCTGCAGTACAAATGCTTTTGAGATCTTTTATACTCTTGGAACATTATAATAGGCTGACTGTCGCTTTTTATGTATTGTGTGTATTGCATTGCATTTTGTATATTTATGTTTGTATTATTTGAGCAAAGAGCAAACCTGTTCTCTAGTTGTCCTGAACTATGATTTCATACTGTAAAGGGGTTATTTATCAAAATTCAAAAAGATCTCACTATTTTCTGAAAACTACACTGACCAAATCTACACGGACTTTCCCCCCTATTTATCAATACATTTTCACAAATGTTTGTTGTCCGGAAAAAGTCATGTTAAAATCATAAAAAATCGCCTTTGAAAAGACTTTAAAATTGTAAAAAAAATCTGAATCAGATGATTTCTTCGAAATTTTGACTTTTTTGGATTATGTAGTTTAACAAATCACAAAATGTTTTAGTTTTTTTCATCTGGAGATAAAACTCTTGATAAATTGTTGCTCCATTACTCTTCCCTGTTATTTCATTCAATGCTGCAATACACTTTGCAACTGGAATGCCAATTTGTAGGATAGATACCTTTACACAGCAGTGGGATTCTGATTGATATTAAATATAAATACAGGCAGTTGGCTTCCCTCCTGCCACCATGACAAAGAAAAATTAGAAGAACCAGGATTCTGTTGAAATCACAGCACGCTGCATTATGGCAGATGAGAGCCTGAAGCCTTCTGTGCAAAACCAGGATATTTTCTTCAGAACAGGAAGATCAAGCTACTGATTGGATTTCATGTACAAGAAGATAGATGTCTAAAAGGTTAATGACTGACCAAGCCTTTGGTATTTAATGTACATTCTGAGCAAGCTGTCTCAATGCATTAGGCTATATGGAAATCCCTTCAGGATTTTTAACTGAAAACACATGTATGCAGTTTGCAGCTATAACACAAGTGACTCTTTTGCCACCATTGTAACTGTATTTTTTGAACCCAAGTCTAGTGATTCAAAGTAACCAAACAAATAGTTAATTATGTCTTTCTACTCCAAACTACCATAATGCAAAGCCATGCTAAAGGCAGCAGTTTTAATGACATTTCTGAAAAAATGCCTAAAGATATTGCAATTGCCCACATTTATCTAACCCAACTTCTTAAATACAATTGTGAGTCACCCTAAATATGAATGACAAGGGTCTATTGAACAATTTGATGCCCAATATGCATAAATATACCAAAGCAGCTGGCATGTGCAGACCCCAAATAGTGCAAATTAAATTTCTCAGCTGCTGATTTACTTTCTGTGAACAAAGACATCTGACTGCATATTATGTGCTGCAAGATGAATGGCAACATTTCTTACAACTATAAGTTATTGGTAGCGATGGATAAATCTGACCCGGTTTGCTTCGCTACACAGTATATGGATATATTATTTCACACGTGCAATTTGCTGATCTTCTTACTGCTGTTTACTCCATAGTGTCCAAAATACTGTACCTCCAAACAATATTTCTACAAGAACCCCCTTTCTATTATTATTTCTTGACCACCAAACTATACATTCACAGAGTCCTCCAGCCTATATTAAATAGGTGACCCCATACTTTTTCAGTGGGAACCAAACACT
Organism: Xenopus borealis; assembly: GCA_024363595.1. NCBI lineage: Eukaryota > Metazoa > Chordata > Amphibia > Anura > Pipidae > Xenopus > Xenopus borealis. Next base: position 152,190,209 of record CM044434.1, read on the forward strand.
TTTATATAACAGTACCAAGTTGGGCACATTTCTAAGGCAATTAAAATGCTCTGTCCCTAGTTACATTGAGCTATGGCTATTTACATTGCTGTGAGACCATTACATCACTCAACACCATTTCACTGTGACCAGTTACTTGGCACTTTTCCCAGTTAGATATAGAGCAAATCTCCAGTACTTGCTCTTTGTTCTTATTCAAGAGTGATGTTGGACGACCGTGTTGGAGATGCTTAAGGAGTTGAATAAAGATCTTGGTTTAAGTTAACTGATCTTTGGCATTGGATCATTTTGGTTTTCCATCAGTTCTTTTATCTCCATCAGTTTTTTTGATCTCCACTTTATTTTGGAGACAAACAGGTGGCAAGTAATGTAGAAACTGCAGAATACATCACAAGAGAATGCAGCACTTTCTCTGAAAGTCTTGAAACTGAACTTTGAAGGGGTGCAAGAGTCAGTTTTTTGTTTTCCAGATATATTTGCTTAAAACCAATGAAGTTATACAAACCAAATCAATTATACATTAATGAATGTTAAAGAAAATCCTTGCATACATACTAAGCAAAAAGGATAACAAAAATATAATAATTACATAGATGTACACTGATAATTCTGGATGAAGAAACAAAAGAAGCAAATGTTACCTCTCATATAGAGCCATAATAAAGACAAATTCTAGGGCACTTAATGGTGTGACAATATGTCTATTTTACATGGCACTAAGCCCAAGGATAGAAACAGCAAACATCCAAGATGTGATCAATGGTCAGGTAGTAACAGGTGCATAGTATCCTTGTTAAATTTTATTGGGCACATAAAGCTTTCCTAGTGAGATTATGATAAAATTTTTAGCGTTATAGGAAGGCACAACAAGGAAACTGCTGCTTAATGGAAAATCAAGCAAAGTCAAATAGATGTCACTTAGATACTTAGATACAAATCAGCTGATTTCCTATACACAGGGCCTTGCACTGCAGTTACTGGATGAAAAAAATGTATGCTCTATTGTGCACCATCTAGCAAAAGGATTGCCTTTTTTATAGGGAAGCGATAATCTTCCACTTTTTATAAAGTTTTATAAAGAGTTTTATAAAGCTATTACTTGATGCATTTAATCCAGACTTAGTCCATTAGGATAAGTGGGTTGTGGCCTTGATGCATTAATCTCAAACCACATAAAAACCATTCTCTATGAACATTGTACTATGCGTTGTTAACGAAAGCCTAAATAAAGAAATAGGGCAGAAATGTTGAACATTATGTTTTTGGCTTCTGTACCAGCCCAAGGCAACTACAGCCCTTTAACAGTAAAGATCTGTGTCTCTGAAGATGCCCCAGTAGCTCCCCATCTTATTTTCTGCTGATTCACTGATTCACATGCTCTGTGCTGCTGTCACTTACTGAGCATAGGGACCCACTCACAATATACAGTACACATATAATAGAAATGTCACAGTATAAGGTTGATTAGTAATTAATATAGATAGTTACTACATAGCAGAACATAAACCAATGCAATTTTCATCAGAATAATCAGTAATAATCAGCCCTGTAGCATCAGCTTAATTTTAATTTACTGCTTGATAATTTGCGACAAACCCAAAGCTTAGCTTCTCAACAGTTGCTCAGAGCACACTGAGCATTTGAGTTTCGCAGACACTTTTTTTTAAAGATCGTGACCCCCCTGTGACATGTTTGAAGTCCTGGATCATTGCTGCTATTGAGAAGCTGAAATATTAGGCTGGTTCAATAAGTTCAGTATATAAAATATGGAATTTTAACCACATTAATTTTTACGGTTTAGCTGTCCTTTAATGAACCCTTTAAAAATCTAGACCGACAATTCCAATTTAGCATCCATCATTATATGCTTCTCAACCTCTCTGTCAATCTTCACCTTGGTCACATTTTATATATCAGTTTCATGATATTGTTACCCCACAAATCAATGAAGCACCTACTGAGAGCACGTCCCCTTTTAAATCTGAATTTACTCCCCCCCAGCTTGATATTTGCAAAGAAAAACCTTCTTGACTTATTGTTCATTCACACCTTCAGGACATTTTTAGCCCTGTAGTCATCCTCTGGAAATTCCGTATGGGGCAAATTCACTAAAGTGCAAAGTGTGTAATGCTAGTGCTAATTTGCCAGCAAACTAACTATTAAAAAAAGGAAAATGTACTTATTGTGAGCAATCATTAGAGGGTAATGAGTTCCTGAATATGATGACAAATGATACAGCCACTGTGAATGATACAAACTCTTTCAAGAAATAACATTTGTTTTAACCTTGTAGAGAGCCAACATATTTTACATATTTTCCCAGTGCAATCAGATTCCTATACATTATACACATTTGTTAGTTGTCTACATGACCATTATTTTGAAGCTTTAGGCAACATGTTTTCTTTAATTGTTTTGGACAAAAAAATTCATTATACTAATGAAAAATGAATCCATTCAAAATTTTTCAGATATCGTTGGCGATAAATATTTTCTCTTTCAATATGTTATTTTGATTTGAAGCTGACATTTTAAATGGAATGAACTGTTGGCTGATCTGACAGGATGTGCCACACTGATACTGAGCTAAAAATTCCCTCTCGGCATTATATAAAGGGATCCTATCCCCAATAAATCTTCCTAAAAATGTATTTTTCTTTTGAGTTTGCGTTCAAATACTGAGAGGGATATTTCTATTACTTTGCTAAATATACAATAACATTATACATAGGAAAGTGAATGTTTTCTTCTTATGTACATTCTATATTATTTATTGCTCCAGCAGGTCTGCATATTTTTTTTATGCAAATGCAGCATGCAAAGTGCAATTTTGGACCCAATCATAGGACACCTTATAAGACGAGCATCATTACCTCTGAATGGGGAATGCACCGGACACAATTGAACCCAATGTGTCGAAATGAGTTCACTTTGCAACAGCTCCAGGGCTTCTCTGTGTCTGTGATGTACACCTAAATGGAAATGCAAGGAGCTGCTTTGGATGCAAGTACCTTTAATGAATAGATTGTGGCCATCATTTGCATGATTGCACTTGTAAGTTAATGATCCCTTATATATGCACCTAACATTGGTGTAGAGTGCTGCTCCAAAGAGTTCAATGCAACTGCCTTTACTTGCTGCCAATATGCCTCCCCCAGCACATACTGTTAGGCAGCACTGTATTCATGATGGAAATGGAGAGACCCGAAGCAATTATTTAAGGTGAAGGGCTGGCAACAAAGTATAAAACATATGGATGAATGCACGTTTGCCCTTTGAACCCTATCCTGCATTTGCTAAATACCCCTTTGGACAATAGTCACATATGAAATGGGGTAACCAATTAATCCTTTAATTCAGCCAAATCTAATTTCAAAGCTCCAGCCAGACTTAGGGAGAACTAGAATAGCCCTTTGACTGTAATTTATAGAAGGGGTGTGGGGTACAGAGATTATTGGGAAGAGGGAAGTAGGGCACATTACGGGAGTTTGTAAACCCAGTAATACCAATATATTTATTTTAAAAAAAACTGTTTAGTCTTGGGGCAAAAAAGAAAGCAATAACTAAGAAGTATACAATTGGTCTGACTTTGACATTGCAATCATTAATCACTGCATCACCTTTTACAATGTGCTAATGGTATTTAAGAAATATATAGAAGTTTAATGATTATATTTAACACAGTTATGCATGTCATATCTATATAATAAGAATATAGTTTCCATGTAATCCAAGTACAGTACATATACAGTGTGTGAATAATTGAAGTTATGTCTTCCATTATTTTTAGTTCTTCCACATGTCTTCTCCATTCTTCCTTTAGAGGAAAAACTCACACTTGTCCTTTATTTGCATGGTAATTACTTATTTCATAACTCTTTGCAGTGATTCATTTACAACATTCTCTGCTACAAAGGAATTTGGGAATTTATTTATAAGCCAATTAACACATGAATATGGTTTTGGGCTATGAAAGAAAACCTAGCTGCTCCACACAGGGAGATTAAGTTCCATCTGAACCCATTTGGTCCATAGATGCAATAGGCATGTATGCATTAAGGCATAATAGACATACTTTGATTTCAAAAGCTTCACAAACCCCTAATTCTTATTAAAAGTGTCTAAGAAGCATGATGCATTAAGTTAGCGCATCAATAATGAATAAGGGAATCTATCATGGCGAAATAGGTAATAAAATATCTTCCCCTTTTCTGCTGATGAATTGACACATATTTCCTTGGAGCAAAAATGGTCTGTCACACAGCAAGATATATTATAACCTTGTTACTATGTCCATTATAACCTAAAGAGCAATTGATCCTACTGACAAGCTGTCTATTGATAACATGTGTATGATGAGAAAAAATCAATTTCCTTCTGAAGATTTATTTTACAGGATTATAGAGTTGATTGGATTCTTTGAATTTGTCAAGTATACTATCTGTTTCAACAATCAAAATATATGAGAGTTTCTCAATTATGGTGTACATTGCTCAGCAGAACAAAGACTTTGCCAATGGAGTAGATAAATCATACTTTAACATTTAATGGCTGTTTTGAGTGGTCATATTTTAACATCACTTGGCAGTGAGGTATGAAGAAAATCCATAGCAATGACCAATGTGCGTTATTAGTAAATTAGGGGATATCAATGCAAAATAAATTATATATTTCCCTTTAGAAGAAAATAACCATCAGTTGAGTATAAGGGGCTGTTTTTCAGAAATGGCAGTCTCCCTATATGTTGTCTGTTGCATGACAATGTCAGCTGAGATAAGAATTTTCTCAAGGATTTGTCTATTTACCGCAGGTTGGAGAAACCACTGAAAGAATAAAAGGTTCCACATGAAAACATTTGGTCCATAGGTTTTTAAGTATACAACAGGTATTTTGCGCTAAGGCATAACAGACACATATTTCCCTTTAGAAAAAAATCACCATCAGTTGAGTATAAAGGACTGTTTTTCAGAAATGGCAAAAGGGGCAATTTCTTGGACCTCAACACTGGATCTGAAACTATTACTGCAAACATATTAACATATAGTCATATGAAAAAGTTTGGGAACCCCTCTAAATTCTTTGGAGTTTTGTTTATCATTGGCTGAGCTTTCAAAAAAGCAAATTCCTTTTAATATAAGATGCCTTATGGAAACAGTAATGTATAGGCAGTGACATAATGTTTATTGGATTCTAAATGGCTGTATTTTTGACCATTTGTGCAAACAAAATCTATCCAGTTCAGTTACATATGATGGCTGCCGAGTAGTGATGGGCGAATCTCCCGCGTTTCGCTTCGCCGAAAAATTTGCGAATTTCCAGAGAAGTTCACGAATTGGCGAAAAAATTTGCGAAACGATTCGCGTCAAACGCGGCGCGTCATTTCCGCCGCACGTTGCGTCAATCGCGTCGCAAGAAACGCCGCGCGACTCGTTTTTTTTGGCGAATTTTTCGGCGGCGAATTTTTGCTGGCGTTTCGCGAATTTATTCGCCAGCGGCGAATCGCGGGAATTCGCCCCTGGCGAATAAATTCGCCCATCACTACTGCCGAGCATGGACAGCCTGCTTTAAATCATCCCATAGATTTTCCATGGTATTCAAGTTGGGGGATTGTGACGGCCATTCCAGAATATTGTACTTCTCCCTCTGCATAAAGAGATTTCTAAGGGGCAGATTTACTAAATTCACATATATTCACATGAGGGATTAGAATATTCGATCAAATTTTCAAAAAGATTCAAATTTTGAATATGCAAATTAGGCAAATTCGACCATCAAATATTCGAATTCGAATGATTCAAATATTCAAATGTAATTTTATTCGAATATTCAAAAATTTGATGGTGGAATACTTCCCCTTTAAATTTAAATTCGATCACCTACCTCGCCAGATTAAACCTACCGAAATGGGGATCATTCCCAATGATCGAATTTAAAAAAAATTTTAATTCCCCACTATTCCCCCACTATTCCCTGGTCGAATTTCAAAAAATTTTTTCATTTGAAATTCGACCCTTAGTAAATCTGCCCCTTCGTGTGTTTAGGGTCATTGTCTTGTTGGAATATCCTACTCCTGCGTAGTTTCAACTTTGTGATTGATGCTTGAACATTATCCTGCAGAATTTGTTGATATTGGGCTGAATTCATCTGACCCTTTACTTTTACAAGGCACCTGACCCCAACCAACACCCATAATTATTAGAATTCTTATAATGCTATTGAAGAAGGAAATAGGGTATCAGTCAACTTGTAAGTACGGCTGTCACAGGTTGATATTTCGCCAACCTAGATAGTAAATCTCCAGGTAAGGTCACAGCCTTTATTCTAAATTTACTGACATTGTACTTGCCCACCCCTCAGTTATGGCTCCTGTCTGCTCATTTTCTACCTCCAAGCAGATTTGTTCCCAAGTAGGCCAAATTCCCATCACCTAGTGGGCACAAACATGTGCTGACACCTGCCCACCTCCTCATTTACAGGGAGTTAAAACATTTTGTGAAAGGCAACCCCAATTGCAAGTCAACCATTCACAATCAGACTAGCCACCAACCATTGTTGCAATGTCCTTTTCAAAATTGATAGGGTAGATGGATTTATAGCATAAAGAAATACCAGTAAACATGAGACAAATATATGTATATTAGGTGCACACACTTGAACGCAACCTTGTTCTATTAAACTGACCCTGATGTGTTGGTGCAGGTGTGTGTTTGTAATTAAATTATGTGTTTCACTCACAGAGTGATTGAGCATTTTTCTGAAATGCTGTAAAATGTGTCACCACTATAGTATAAAAATAAATTGCTATTATATATAATACGGCTTCTGTTGAATGGTCTGTTAACAATAGCTTGAATGATAGTAACAATAGCAACAACATGACTAGAATACATTCTTGAATAATAACCTTCATCCCCAAGGATCTGCCATCATTCATGTAAATTACATGTCAAAGACACAGAGCAGTACACAAGATACCCACAGACAGGAACATTAGTAATACCAGATATAATTACCTATATATAACTTTAAGATGATACTTTTCATGCTACCTAATAGAATCCTTAAAATATGACCTTCCCCACACCATGAAAATCCCACCAAAAACAGAGAGGGACAGTACTTGTTAGGTACCTGTAAGCTTGGGATGGTGACAAGGGGCAACTCTAACAAGGTACTGTATAACGCAGAGCTAAAATATGCACAATATATAATCAAAAATCATATGGTTTCATCTTGCTCAGCTAGGCAACCTTCATTGAGAAACATAAAGGCTGATTTACTCTTTGCACAAGGCAAAGTGCAATAAAAAATAGTTTTTGCAATTGGCACACTGTCCTGCATGGTAGAGGAATTGCCCTCCAATCTAAAGCACAGAGACCTGCCAAACTCAATGAATACAGAGCTGCCTTCACCAATATATTCAGAGGGTGTGGAAAGGGGAAGGCATGTACAGTAGACATCATCACTTCTCCACCAAATATGTCACCCAGAAAATTATCTCTTTAATTTTGTGTTCAAAAATTTATTTTTATATTTTTAAGTGGTCTAATCATCAATCTTGTAACTTTTTTTTTTTAAATTGTTGCGGGAAAACAACAAAAATTAAATTGGAAAACTTGATTTTGTTTATTTATGGAAAAAACTTTATATCAATGACAATCGGGGAGGCCAATTTATCAATATTCTGATTTTTATGTTTAGAGGCTTTATAAGCCACAAATAAACTCATTTTCTATAAAACCATGAAACTCATGAAAGTTAGATAAATATAAAAAGCAGGAATAAATAAAAAGATGTACAAAAATATATTGTACCTGTAAAAAAATTTGTTATTTGGACAATTGCAATAAAAAAAATCCCAAAACTTCGAAAAGTCTGACCAACAGGATAAGTGCAGTTCCCACTGGCTTCTAATAGGACATCAACAGCTTTTACTTGGTGCATTTTTGTATAAGAGTTGTTAGTGGTTTTTTATACTTAATACATCTAAACTTTTTATTATTTTAGAGAAATTGAAAAAAACTAGAATTTTTGAGATTTATTAAATAAATATATATTCAAATATTAGTAAATATGCCCCTTATCGTCAGTTGTATTTTTATTTTAAAAACATGACTGTTAACACACAAAATACATTATACAGTATGTTGAATGTAAGTCTCCCGTTGACTAATATAAACAATTGCCATGTTTGAGCTGTCAGATTTTTTTTACATTTATTTGAGATGTTTTGGCTTGGCTTTATAAATCTTGAAAATTGAGTTTTAAAACCTATTATTTGAATAAAATCCTGAACTAGTTTTCTTAATAAAGGGTTACATTTACCATTAGTGATGAGAGAATTATTTCACCAGGTTTCAACTTGAAAAAGATGTCCATACATTCCAATGGGGTAGTAAAATTGTTGCACATCAAAAAAAAATGTCACCCATGTATTTGGCAAATAGTTTTGCTGTTTTTCACATTTTCAGCAAAGCAAAACAGGCCAGAGTCACCCATCACTATTTAACATGAAACATTCACACCAGCAGTTTCAAAAAGAAGGGGTGCCGAAATATATTATAGCTTAATTTTATAAGTAATTGTAGTCGTTGTAATAAGTTCATCTGCATGTCACATGAAACATAAAAATGACATTGCATACAATTTAAAATAACAAGTACTGTATTGCTCAAAAAAGTAGCGATTTCTACATTTCCTTAATCACACTCATTATTATTGAATCATATTTTTCAATGATATCCAGCCAGCAAAATGAAGCATTTAATGTCAATTATTAACTGTACTACATTAGGCAGGATAGTTTCCCGAATAGCAAGACAGCCAAGTAATTTACAAGGGTTATGGACCAGTGATTACTCTTTTACTGATAACTGCCTTAATGTAATTGCCGTTTGTATCTAAAAGCATTTGTCAAATTTGAATTTATGCATGTTAATAATATGCCTGCTTAAATTTAGAATATATTTAATCACAGAAGAACGGGCTTCACAAAATGACAAGTGCATTCAAACATTCACAATGTGGTGCATGGAACATTTAGCTAGGAGAATAAAGTGTCAGTTTGTTAGGCAGTCTCCTGCAGCCAAAACTGTGTATTTTATACCCCAGAGTGGCTCTACTTTGCTTCTTTAAAATAAAATTCTATCTCTTCTTCTTCTCTCCTCCAAAGCATCCCTTTTGGTGCATGCACAATACAATAATAAAAAAGTCTAAACATCTACGTCAATTCATGTGCAGCCCCATAGTCACCTAGGGTTGTTACCTTTCGCATTCCATAATTCTCGGAATAGGGGCATTGATGTCAAGGGCAGGCTTATATGCTGGGGGATGGGTCAGTGATGTTCTGGGGTGGGTCAGTGACATTGGGGTAGATGTGACAATCAGTGATTGGCCAATCAAAGCATCAATCTCAGGGAATCCTGACTAGTTTTCCTAATTTGGTTTTGACCTGGGCAGCCCTCCCAAAAACTGAGCTGTCTGGGAGAAGGGAGGAAGATGGCAGTGCAGAGCTCTGCTATAAAGTACCCTAGGCAACCTAGATTAAAATATATTTTACATAGTGGCACAAAGTGATTTTGAATTGTCTTTGCCTTTAGAGAGAGAGTGTGTGTGTGTGTAAAGAGGTAATCGAGCAAGTTTTACCATCCAGGGTGGATGTGAGGGGCAGTTATACAAGTGCATTCAGGGATTAGAGGAAGAGCAGAGTGAGCATTGGCATTACAAGTGCAAATGCTCACTTCCTGAATCATCCTTCCTTCCCACCAAGTAATTGGGCTATATTGGAGCTTGCATGTATTGTTGCAACAGGCAAGAATGCTTTTCATTTTGGGGGCTTAGGCCTGAGAGTTAAGTTAAGGAGCCAACTAGAAGTAATATAAATGAAAGTAATAAAATGTGGTTGTGGGACCCTTGAGAAATTTTGAGCTAAGCTTGGCTGTATTGCTTTTGCTAAAAAATTAACAGAACTAAGAAAAAAAATCTTTGAAATTATGACATTCTGCCAATGCAATGGAGTTTAGGTCATTGTTCTACTTAATTTCACCACATGTATTGAAATCAGTGGGTATTTTTTCTTAAATCTAATGCATTGGAGTCAATGGTTTGTTTTTCTCAAGTGTTTTCCTGTGCCTAATTTATTGAATTAAATGGGCATTCTTTTCTCATGTTTGTTCAAATGCCAAATGCACTGGAGACAATGGGTGTTTTTTCTACAAATTTTGTCTTGTGTTAAATGCATTTCCCATGGGCATTGGTTTTCTTGAGAAAAAAGTTTTTTTCCATTGATACAAAACCCATTGCAAAATTCTAGCTCAAATCTATAACATTATTCATCAAATTTTGCTGTAAATATGTAAATCAAATGAAAAAATTGAAATCTGTAGTTGTGGAAATTATCTTTTTTACTGTCCCACTTGCATGATGATGACTGGCATGACAGGTTGCAGGTGGTGTGTACTGGGTAACTTTGGCAAGCATTCCTATAGGGGAGGGGTCTTTCACTTATATGTCTGTTAACAATTGGACTTATTATTGCAAATATTTTTATTTATATTGATGTGTATCTGTTAATAAAAACCTGTAGTTCTTTATCCCCAAAAGCTGCATTATTTTTCTCTTGTCTCAAGGGCAGCACTAAAAGAGTTATAATATGGCATTTAACCAATATTTCAAAAACCTTTCTGCATTCAGTCAGGTTTTAACATTACGTTGACTGCAGCATTAGGCTACCGAGTACAAAAGCAAAGGAGGGAGTAGAACAGCAAGTTACTTTTCTATTGACTACTAATGGAACGTATTTGTAAATGGGACACAACCGTGCACACAGAGATGAATGGAAGGGGAATTTTGTTTTCCCTCTTTTAAAAAAGAACATTGTTTTGCTGTGAAAACGGAGTAATTTTCCTGTTATTTTCCATTCTTATAATGTACTTCTTGTATTCATGTTTATTATTCACTCTACAATCAGAAAAGGATAAAGAAACCCAGAGATAATGCTGCTAACTAATGTGGTGAATAACACTGGCTTCAACCTGATAAATGCAATTACAGCAGTTATCTGTCCATATAAGGAAATTAACTGAACGTTTTCATATAAACGTGCCATGATGTTCCATTTAGCAAAATTAGACACTGTTATCATGGAACATCCTGCCCAGAGTCAAACCAGTGACCTGGTGTTTCTATACTGTCTGCATTACCTCTGCCCAATGTAGGTCTAGCTATGCCTGGGTGTGTTTATACTGTTCTGATCTTGTTCTTTGCCTGTCCCTGATTTCTGCTACTTCACTACCTGTACCGACTTCGGCCCATTTACCGACTATTCTTCTGATTCTGATTTTGTACAGTGCTACTGTTGGTTCTAACCCCGGACAGTGACCCTGACTATACCTCTGATTCCTGATTTTGGACCTTTCCTGACCCTAGACTATGCTTTCTGTTCCCCATCCTTCTAGAACACATTTGGTTTCCTTGTCTGCCCAGAACTCTCCCCTTGGTCCTCTCACTATGGGGCAAATTCACTAACGCACGAAGTGTCTAACGCTAGCGCTAATTCGCCAGCGTGACGTCAATTCGTAACTTCAGAAATTCACTAACACCGGCTCTGGCAAATGTTCGCTAGCAAAGTAGATAGACTTGTGCAACTTTGCACCCTTATGCCAGGCGAAGTCGCGCACTGACAAAGGATCGTAAATTCGCAAATTCACTAAGATTAACATTTTCCTGAACGTTAGCACTTACGTTAGATGTTACTTCACCTGGTCAGACCAAGTCCCAAAAAAACACTGGCGTGTTTTACCATTGGAGGGTGATAGTCTGAAAAAGATCGATATTTTTTTGGGGGGTTACCCTCCTTCCCCCCTACATTTCCTAACATATGGCAACACAACTATACAGGGGGCACATGAAGGGCAATAAGACAACTTTATTTAATTTATTAAAGGTTTCTTGGGCTTGTGTAGTGGAATGTAGTGGCTGTAACATAAACTTCTATTATAACTTAAAGTTCTCGATGTATGCAAATTAGGCTTTGCTAGCATAACTGCGCTCTGCATAGCGAAGTAACACAAAATTTTTACTTTAGTGAATTTGCGTAGCGCTGGTGAAAATTCGCCTGGCGAATTTTCGGAAGTTAGTGAATTTGCCTCTATAAGACCTGTCAGCATCCAAGTAGTGGTTGCCTCCTCCCGAAGCAGCTGTTATAGGTGGAAATGTGAGCCATGACCGGTACCTTGGTTTTAGTTTTGGCATTTGGAACACCCTACATTACAGATCTATAATACAGAGATCTTGGGTTTTCTGAATGTGGGGTTTTTATGTAAAGGTGCATTAAATGGCACAGTGTAAAATTTCATCTTTGAGCAAATGATGTATTCCAATAGGAGAATTGACAGAATTTCTACTTTAGACATTATCTTTCTTTTTTTTATTTAACTAACTTCAGCATTGACTTTGCCAAATATATCACTGAAAGGTATCCCTCAAAACCGGTAAAATCCCATTAGTTCCTATGGGAGGATGAAAACATTTCTTTAGGCAAAATAAAACAGGAAATAATTGATATTTTTTATTACCTGACAATAATTTATTTGACAATGTTAAAGTGCTATTGAAATAATGGAATTCTATAAACATTGCTAATTGTCTTCATGAGGATGTAGCACAATTGCAAAGGGATAAAAGGAAACAATTTAGCTGAATAAATTAACTGAGTTGGACAAAATGATGGAGGCTTGGGGTAATAGAATGTTTTGTGAGAAAATTCACTGTTCAGGTGTTATTTTTACACTTACATAACACATGCCTTGTTACATAGTTAGTTACAACATTGAATTGGGTTGAAAAAAGACAAACTCCTTCAATTGAACCCCTCCAAATTAAAACTCAGCATACACACATCCCTCCACACTTTTCCCTATATGCCCATAGCTATACTAACTGTAGAGTTTAGTATCACAGTAGCCTTTGATAGTATGTCTATCCAAAAAATCATCCAAGCCCCTCTTAAAGCATCAACAGAATCAGCCATCACATCACCGGGCAGTGCATTCCACAACCTCATTGTCCTCACTGTGAAGAACCACCTACACTGCTTCAAATGAAAGTACTTTTCTTCTAGTATGAAGGGGTAGCCTCTGGTGTGGTGAACCGCTTTATGAGTTGAGTACAAAGGTCCCCTGATATTTGTCTATAATGTCCTCTAATGTACCGTATTTGTAATGTGTAATCATGTCCCCTTGCAAGTGCCTTTTATCCAGAGAAAACAACTCCTAAATCTTCCATCCCTCTCACCAGTTTAGTTGCACGTCCCGGCACTCTCTCATTTATATCCCTCTTAAGTTCAAAACTGCACTGCATACTCCAGATGAGGTCTTACTAGGGATCTATAAAGAGATATAATTATGTTTTCATCCCTTGAATTTATGTCCTTTTTATGCATACACTATTTTTTAGTGTATAATTCAGTGCTTTTTTTCCATTCATATTTTTTAATTCAGGTCTTCTAATAAATTTAATTACATTTATGGTTTTAGAGTTTGTGAATTTAGTTTGATCTTTAATAAATATACCTCCACAATTCACAAATTCAATTTAATTCTTTATAAATACAGTAAGTTTAGAGCATGCAGAATCTCCAATGAAAAAAGCAAGAGGCAAGAGTTCACAAAGCAGGCAGCAAAGGGTTCAAGTCAGGACCAGAGCAGGTATCAAAGTCCAGGAAACAATCAGTATAGTAATAAAGCAACAATGTATTCTACAAGACCTATAATCGGGCATTTAACCGGGGTTTGGGCATCCTTTTATTATGAATTTGGGACCAGCTTGCATGACGTAATTGTGCCTGTGCCACTGCTGCCCAAATGGTAGCTATGGGCGGCACCATTTTGGCTTTGGCACTGAAGAAAGGGAGTACACCACCTGGTGCTCGTGACAGTTCACCCTCCCCCACAGTGGGCCACTGGACCAACAAGCCTTGGATCCTGGGGAAATTGATTGTAGAATTCCCTTACCAGTCAAGCGGGCATGTACTTCAGAGTTTTTCTTCCAAGAGCATTCTTCAGGACCAAAGCACTTCTACTTAAAAAGGAACTGGAGACAGCCCCTGGAGAGTCTGGAATCTAAGAACTTTTCCACCTCGTATTCCTGTTGGCTATCCACAGAGATGGATGAAGGAGGAGACTGATCTGGAGAGAAGCGATTGGATATTGCTGGTTTAACCAGGGAGACATGAAATGCCTTAGGAATTTGCAAGAATTTGTAACCACCATCCTTCTTCTGCACAAAGAAGAGAGGTAGAGGGATTAATAAAACCCAGCTGGAGGTTCTCCTGGATATATTCAGGGCCGTATTTACATAGTGGGCACCCTAGGCCCACTGCCATTTGTTGTCACCATACTCTGCCCTTTATTCCCAATTTCATATTCATGATGATGATAAAAAACTATCGTATCTCCTGCACATTTCCAATGTTTCTGAAACAACGTGGGTGTGGCTGGGCAGCATGCCGCCCCCTAAAATCTTGTCACCCAAGGACCGGGCCTAGGTGGCCTTTCCACAAATCCGGGTCTGGATATAGTCCTTCATGGCAGAGGTTCTTGCAGTTGACAGGGATAAGTGTGACCTTTGGGGGGCATGGTTCCAGGAAGAAGATTGTCAGGGAAATCATAGTGATGATGAGGAGGGAGAAATTTGGCCGACTTTTTACTAAAGACATTGGTAAGTTCCCTGTCAGCAGGGACTGAAGATCAGTAGAGGAGATGGTCACACAGAGGAGAGGAATAGTGAGTAAACAATGTTCTTAACAATAAGGTTACTCCAAAGAGAGATTTGATTGGTGGACCAATCGTGACGTAACAACAGTAACCCCAACACCACAGGAGAGGAGGAACAAGAAATAATTAGAAATGTCAATTTCTCAGTGTGCAAACTCCCAATCTGTAAGGGTAATTCCCCCACAGTCAGGGTGATAATGTCTGATGTTAGGGATCTGTCGTCAATAGCAAAGACCCACAAGTGAAAGGGCATGGGATACAGGGGAATACCCACTCATTTGGCAAAAGCTGTGCCCAAGAAATTTCCTGCAGCTCACGAGTCAAGGAATGCAGAGACTTGGATAGTCTTGGGGGCCAGAAGAATCCGTACAGGAAGAAGAATATGGTGAGAGTTTGCTTGGAACCTTGGAATAACATCACCTACATCTGAAACCCCAAGTTTACCTTGGGGAGGAGAACTCCTTGGCTTCACAGGACAGGAATTGGCAAAATGAGCTTGACCGCCACAGTACAAACACAGACCCCTGCTCAGAGAGACGTGCCTTTCCTATCTGCATAGGTTCTTCTAGAGAGGAGACAGGAGGTTGCTGGGAAGAGGCAGGCAGAAGACAACATTGGAAATGTGGAGCCAGCATAGGCTGGAATTTCTTACTGCGCTCCTTAACCACTTGATGCTCTCTGAAATGTGTGTCCACCTTAATGGCGAGAGCAATCAAATTCTCCAGCAGTTCAGGAAGTTCCTTGGAGACAAGATCATCTTTAAGGCGAGTAGACAGGCTTTGGTAGAAGACAGCCCTATTTGCCTCCTCATTCTAATTAGTTTCTGCTATTAAAGTTCTAAAGTCAATAGCATACTCTCTGGCACTGCAAATTCCCTGCCTGATCTGAAGGAGCCAGGATGAGTCATTAGCGACCC
This sequence comes from Xenopus borealis, assembly GCA_024363595.1. NCBI lineage: Eukaryota > Metazoa > Chordata > Amphibia > Anura > Pipidae > Xenopus > Xenopus borealis. The sequence continues at coordinate 152,205,899 of CM044434.1, forward strand.
AACCCGGGGCATCAAACACAGTACAGAAAGCCTGGAGGAACTCTTTGGCATCAAAGGTCAATGGAGAATTCTTCTCCCAGAGAGGTGTTGCCCAGTCAAGCAGTTTGCCCTCCAGACGAGGAATCACATAACCCACTTGCGCCCACTCTGATGAGTATTGGAGGGTTGAAATTCAAATTGGATAAGAGACTGAGTAACAAACCCTCTTTAGGCTAGTGTGTCCCCATTATAGCGAGGAGGAGGAGGGATACGCGGCTCACGAGCCAATGAGACTGCAACAGAAGGAGCTACCACCGGTGAGTGGGAGGCATATGAGAAATAAGCTTATCAAGTACTTGCCCAGTTAGGACTTGCTAAGTCTCATACGCTTCCATGCGGGACACCAGATCCCTGATTGCTCTTCCGACATTCAGAGTAGCTTCCTCAGAGGGGCCCCATGGCCGATTATAATGTCAGTGGGCCTATTGGAGATGTACAGACCAAGGAGGAAGCACAGGGCCAAAAGTCCAGCCCTGGTGTCCTGACCCTTGCGTCACTGTGCTGGCACCACTGCTACCCACGTGGTAACTACGGGCACCACCATTTTGGCTTCGGCACCAAAGAGAGGGTACACGCTTGTGACAATACCTAGCCTGGATAGAAATACCTTAAATTACTATTAAGTAATATGGAGTAGTGAGTAGAAATGTGTCTTTTTAAAGTTTTTCTGCAACTTTTTAGTCTGGAATGTGCAAACCTCTTAACAAATAAAATAAACCAATTACACATTGTCTCAAAATATAATTATTTACATTTATATTTGATAAAAATTATTTTTCTTTGAACTTCTATTCTCCTGATAAATACTTCTTGGAATAAAATATATAGCTAGACTTATTACAAGCACATTCTATAGTGTGGAGGATAACAGAAAGGGCAGATAGGAGCTGGAGCAACACAACGATTATGATATTAATTTCATGTCACGCTATTATAACATAAATGGCAAAAAAGATGGTAAAATTCCACAATACTTACTGTATAAAAATATAGCCAATGTCCCTTGGAACGATTGTACATTCATTTGTATTCCTATGTAGTAGTGGGTGTCAGAGTTTTGCTTTATTATTAAAAGCATCATTGATGTGTTCAGCTGATTTCCCTAAAATTACCAATTTAGCCTGTAGCAAGCAATTAAGAATGACTATTACCATCAAGTTCAATTTTTATATTATCATCTTTATTTTGCATCAAATTATTTCAGCAATTTTTTAGGAAATTGGATTGGTATGATAAAAGTTGCTCTGCAAACTCTATCTATCAAATTTTGGCTTGTACTACTATGGTATTAATAGAAGCAATATAAGCATGATATTAACATTTGAGTGTCATTGTAAAGCAATAGATTAATGGACTTTGAAATAGATGGAGGTATTATTTTGATTTAGTTGCACAGTCTTCTCATTTTCCCAAGGGTAAGGCATGAGAAACCACAACACGAATTGGCATGACTTCATTTTCCAAAAATATATGACCTTGGGATCAGTGGTAGATGTGACTTTGGTTTTAATGGCCAACATTCGTTGTTTCCCACAGAATATTCTGTAGCTTTGAATTGGAATCTTCCACTATGTGACCATAGTGAATTAAAGCTCTGAATTTAGTTTGATGGCAGTAAAGACAGGAATTCTTAAGAATATTCAATGGAACAATTCATGTACAAGGCAGTAAGTCTTTTTTAGTGATGGTGTATTAGAACAAACAAATTTAAATTTTAAATTCATTACCCATTAATAGTCAGTAATGTTCTGTATAAATGGAGCAGTTAGGGGCAGATTTACTAAATTCACATGAAGGATTTGAAGTTCGATTGGATTTTCTAAAAGATTTGAATTTTTGAATGTTTTTGAAGACCACTTCGACCAGTGAATTTTGAAAATTCGATCGAATCGAATGATTCAAAGAATTCGAATAAAAATGTATTTGAATATTCGACTATTGGACAGTCGAAGTACTTCCCCTTTAAATTTTTATTCGACTGCCTAGTTCGCCAGATCAAAGCTATCGAATTGGGTTTAATTATTTTTGATTGAATAATAAAATTCGATTCAATGGTTACATTTTTTATATTTGATCATTCAACCAATCAAATTGCGGGAAAATCCTTCAAATTCGATATTCGAATTTGAAGGATTTTACTTCCCACAGTATTCCCATCCATTCCTATGGTTGAATTTGAGAGTCTTTTAACCCTCAAATTCGACCCTTAGTAAATCTGCCCATTAATGTATGATTTATTGTCTAAGCCTAGTGTAAAATCTGTTGCAATGTCTTGTCTATTCCAAGAGCCTTCCTGTAATCCTTTTTACTGTCATGTAGTAATTATCTATATTAATTACTAATCACCCTTATATTGTGACATTTGTATTCTATGTGTACTGTATATGTGGGTCAGTTTCTAAGTTCAGTAAGTGACAGCAACACAGAGCATGTGCAGTGAATCGGCAGAAAAGAAGATGGGGAGCTACTGGGGCATCCTTAGAGACACAGATCTTTACTACTAAAGGGCTGTGGTTGCCTTGGGCTGGTACAGAAGCTCAAAAAATTATGTACAACATTCTAGCCTACTTCTTTAGTTAAGCTTTAGTTCCCCTTTAAATAAATCTGTTTTCCTATTTCCTTAATATTCCAGAAACCAAAACATGATATTTTTAGATCTGCAAATACATTCAACTGGGTTCAAGTATAGCCTATTGATTGTTGTTTACCATATGTTAAAACACTACTTGGTTGACTTTTGACTGTTCCATCTATGACTCTGAGGGCAACTCTTTGTTCAAAACATTTTCCACAGCTAGTGCTTTCAATCTTATGTACGTTTACCAAAATGTCTTTCTTTAGAGAGAGAACAAAAACACATGTTATGGCACACAGTGTCAAAACATACAAAAAATCACTTGAACGGTCTAAACTAAACCATCATTTCTTGTAAACGAATGAAAAAGCACTTGGACTTAGTTCATACAAGCACACAGTTCATCTAATTAATGAGAAAAGTCATGCTGGAGGAACAAATAAAGTAAAGGTATTACAGGTAATATGAACGTGATGCCACTAACAATATAATGGCACAAATAATGGGATAGTGTTAACTTTATCTTTGTTATCAGTTGTACATTTTTAGAAATAAAACAAGCTCTTTGAAGCAAAAAGTAAGAAAAATATTTTATAAAAAGCAGTATGAAGGTCCTAAATGCTTTGGGCCTGGAGTTTTTTCTTTTGTTTGGAGCACTGTGATTTTAAGGTAAAGGAAATGTTAGCCTGTAAAACTGTCCCATTTCTTGCCCTATAATCTGTTCTTTTTTAAGCTGGGCATACACTTATAGATAAGGTCATTTCGTGAGTTTATTGAATGTGAAAGGAGCTAAGGTTTGGGATCATGGAAACATGGCCACTCATTTAGGAACTCTTGTCAGACTTTTGGCACTGCTTATTATATTTTTACAATTAAATGAGCCTCATTTGGACCAGTATTAGGGTGGTCCTAATAGGGCATATGCAGACCTATAGAGTGAAAACCACATTAGCGTGCTGAGGCAGTCCTGGCCTCACAGGCTACATTTCAGCCATATATCAATCAGACAGGCCAGATACAAGAGGTCCTCTGCAATCAACCCGTTATCAATATATTTAAGACATTGAGACATTTTGTGCATACAGCTACTAAAAAATGCCTTACCCTTTAAACAACAGGGATTGTTTGTCCATATATTGCAATATATTTAAGCTGGCCAACTACGTCAAAGTCATCCCATATCTGGCCAGTCCTACTCTAAAATTGCATCTGATTCATTAAGAATTCTATTACTTCATTATACATTTTACAAAGGGACTAAGTTTTACCTGCAACTTGCTTGTCTCAATGTCTTGAATATATTGATAATGGGTTGAGTGCAGAGGACCTCTTGTATTTGTCTATATGTATTTTGTGGTCACAGCCTCATTGCACCCCTGCCTAATAGTAAAAATTAGTGGTGAGCACAACTTTCCCTTGTTTGTTACAATCAGACAGGCCATCAGAGGTAACCATACCGAGACTGCTTACAAAGTCTATAGGGGGCCAAACTGGATCTATAAATTAGCCCATGTATGGCCAGCTTCCGGAACATCGGAAACGTCAGAACATCACGCCTTATTCTGATATTTTCTGTAGTTGTTTCCTATTAATATATACATAATGATACATACAGATATTTTCCCATACTTCAGTAGAAGATGAACCTATCTTGCCAAAAGTCAAGAGTTCATAGATGCATAACCATGTACATTTTCATGATCCCAAAACTTAGCTCCTTCTAAGATGTGTAGAACAAAAGAAAAATGTCACATAACTAAATCATTAAATACAAATGCCCTGTTCCCAGAAAGGTCAAAGACTGCTCAAATTTAAAATATTAACCCAATATAAGCTATGTCACTGCACTAGTAAGATCAAAGATGCATATAAGGGGGGGCGGAGCTAACCAGCCCACAAGATGGACGCGAAATAAGCGTGCTCCGTTAAACCAGGGATAATCCTCAGCAATCAAGGCAGGTACATTAGCAGGAGGGTGAGAATCCTAAGTGCTACGATACAAAGAAGGAATGGGGCAAATGAGAAACCCGAAAAAAGAGCAGAAAAGGGTCACAACATTCTTTCAACGACCGCCCGATTCCCAAGCACAAGACTCACCCCCCGCCATCTTGGATCAGACGCAACAAAACTCCCCAACAACGCCACCAGACATGCCGATTCCAGATGAAACACCAGCCACAGCTAAACAACTGCGGGAGTTACTGGCAGAGCTTCGCACTACGCTTCAGGGGGACTTTCGGCAACTGGCCTCCGAACTCCGACGAGAAATACAAGAGGTAGGAGAAAGAACAGCGCATATAGAGGAAAAGCTGGAGGAATTTGCAGACGCACATAATGAGTTAACTGACACATGCTCTAAAGTGCAGACTGAACTAGATACTCTGAAAGAAAAGGTGAACGATCTAGAAGATAGAGCTCGCAGGAATAATATCAGAGTTCGTGGCATCCCTGAGGCGATCCCGCCAACGGAGCTGGAGGCCTACATACTTGAACTGTTACAAGCCACAATGCCTGAGGCCCAGACCCTCGAGCACACAATAGATCGCATCCACCGACTACCCAAGCCAAAAACGGCACCTGACAAAGCTCCAAGAGACGTTATCCTCCGATTACTGTTCTTCAAAACCAAAGAGCAACTGCTAACCTCTGCACGAAAGAAGGAAGGCTGGCCGCCAAAGTTCCAACACCTAGAACTATACACCGACCTCTCAAGAGCCACCCTCTTGAAGCGTAAAGCCTACCACGAA
>CM044434.1:152217332-152244007 GCA_024363595.1 Xenopus borealis
TGACTGGAAATAAAAATGTCAATAGGACAAATATAATTATATTACACTCCCTCTAGGTACTAAATATGTTACTATTTTCACATTTGTTTCTTGGCTGTAATAAAACGCAACTAGGAAAAGACCTTTATACACAATTGGTTTTCTAAAATATGAAATGAAAGGAATGACATGATCCATCTATAGTTGGATAAATGTCAGTAAATTGTCAGTGCCAAATCACTTAAAGGTTGCAGGTGTCCTGAATTAATTAAGAGAAGCCGTTTCAAATCAGGCATGAAGTATCCAGAGAACTCCAAATGACCCAGAGTCGGAAATATTCTAAAAAGCAAAATTAAACAACAAAATAATGATATCTTAAGAAAAAAGATTTTATTAATGATAATGAAATGTCATGTCTGTTTAGGACACTTTTTTTTCATTTTTTTTTAATCGGGAGAGCAAACAACTGAAAAGGAATACACAATGACAAAAAAATCCTGTGGATTTTTCCCATGTTGTAACATTCCATTCCTCATTAATACATATTAAACCCTTTACATGAAGGGGCATACAGTATTTATCAAGGTTACCTTGAATAACTTAGAAATTCAAATGGAGGAAATAACTTGAATTTAGGAAAAAAACAAAAATTTGATTGAATGTTAATGACCTGAAAAATCTAATCAAATTAAATTAAATTCAAATGCAATTAACTTCTTCAAATAAGTCATGAGACCTTTACCATTGACTTCTACAAAAACTCAGCAGGTTTTCGGTGGCGACCTATCAACTTCGAGTTACTGTACTTGTAGGATAGGGGAATGATAAATCTCAGATTCAAATTTCGAATTCAAATTTGAGTTGGTGGTTTGTTTTTTTTTTACCCAACAAAATTTTAATCTACCATTAGAACCTTAATGAATCTGCCCCCAAATGAATTATATATGAAAGCATATATATTGATGTAAGGGTTAGATTTACTTTAAAAACTGCTGGTTAACTAACATTAATTGAACCATAAAGAGATTGATTTTTCCAGAAAAGATTAACTCAATAAATAGTGATCTGTATTAATTTGTACATGTTTAAAAAAACAACTTTGTCTGAAGATTCAACATGCCAAAGCAGTTATTTTTTTGCTGGATTGGAATTCAAAAGGAATAAACAACAGTAATAAATATCTGTATTGAATTATATTTACTGAGTCAATCAAATGGGTCAGATTGTTAGATTGATAACAATTCTTGACCATCTCAAAAGTCTGAGAATTCTACAGGAGAAGTACAGGGTTCCCGATAAACCAGCATTTTCTGACTTAACAGTTATTTTCCATTTTGGAATTACAGAACTCTGTAAGGGGGTCATTTATTCAAGCCTGAATGTTAAAAATTTTAAAAATGCTATTTTATTTTACTATAAAATGTAAATTTTTAGTGGAAAAAAAACTAAAATTTTTCGGGATTTATTAAAGCCAAAAGTCAAAAAGTCAAAATCCGAAAATGTGGTATCTCACACTTGCTGAGGTTGTTTAGAAGTCAGTGGGGGAGATCCCTATCCTATCTGAAAATTTTTGTGGTCTGCGCTAGAATTAGCCTGAAAATCCAACTTTTTCAGACTTTTTGGGCAAAAATCTAAAATGTCTGAAAAAAATCGTGCGACTGGGATAAAAAATGTGGGTTTTCGTTTGAGCAGCTATGGATGAGAAAATAGTTTTGCATGATACAGATTTGTGGCAAAATTTTCATTGTTGTGAGTGGCAAAAATATTTGCAAATCTTTGCACCAGAATTTCACTATATAATAAACACAATTTGACTCTAATATATTTGGAGCAAAAAACAACACAAATGGTCTCCAGTGCATTTGGAGAAACTTTAATGCAACTTTTTGTTGTGCCATTTTGCAAACATTTCCACACTTTGCTGAAGAAAAAAAAGATAGTTTTGCTCATTCTTTTATGGCTGCAGCTTCAGGTAGTTTGGGATAAAGGAAGAACATCAAAGAGGTTGTGTTACAGGTATGGCACCTGTTATCCAGAATGCTTGGGACTTGGGTTTGCTTAAATATTAGATTGGAGTCAGTTGCTTTGTTGTATCTGGTTTTGCTTCCAGTAAGGATTAATTATGTCTTAGGTTGGATCAAATACAAGGTACTATTTTATTTCAGAGAAAAAGAGAATAATTTTTTTAAATTGGGATTATTTGGAGAAGTGAAGTTTATGGGAGACATCCATCCCATAATTCTGGGCTTTCTGGATAAAGGGGTTTCAAGAGAACAGATCCCATTGTGTAGATATCTCCCAGGTAATAAAACTGATGGACCTGCTCTTTTAACAAAGAAGTCAATGGCAGAGGTCATATTTACAATTTGAAGATATTATTGTCTGTGCTGGGTTTTGCATGATCTGAAAATTCTGGGCTTTTCCAATGATTTCATTAAATATTCTGACTTTTCAGGCATCAAATCCAAAAAATTGTTATTGGTCAACAATCCATCTGATTATCTGATTATTTTGTGTTTTTTTTGTGTTTTTTTAATGATAAATAAGGGTAAATCTTCAATTCTAGTTTGGACTGTTTTATATACAGTATATAAAAATAAGAATAATTTGGATTTTGAAAAAAATAACCCCCATCATGTTTTACATACAATTTCACGTTATCATTAGTTTACAATTTGTTTCCCTATTACATTGAAGCTGTTAAATTTATCAGGAGAACTTTTATATTTTTAAGATTTAGGAAGAAATTGGAGCAGCAATAGGAAATAATGTTGACGGCCATAGACTTTAATGCATTTGGACAAAGACCTGAGCGCATATAAATTGTAGCATGCGTCAAATTATTTTGATGCCCTTCATGCATAAAATTGCCGCAAATGTAAAAACAATCATGACACTGGAATATGAATAGGAGGAGGGTTGAATATAAAGATGAGTAATAAAGATTAACAAGAATAGTTTTTTTGATGGGTTCAGTGACCCCCATTTGAGAGCTGGAAGAAGAAAGCAAACAAAAACTATAAAGAAGAAAAAATGAAGACCAGTTGAAAAGTTGCTGTACTAAAAGTTAACTTAAAAGTGAACAACCCCTTAAAATGTAATGCATTGTACAGGCTGCCTGTTCTGAGAGACTCAGTTATTTATCAAAATCCAACTGTTTTTATAGATTTTTTAAATAAAAAGTCAGACCAAACTAGAATCCACAATTTGACCCTAATTTTTTTATTTAAAAAGCACAATTTAATCTGTTCGGGGAAAATCCCCAAAAAATTGTACGAAAAATCTTATCATGCTATTTTTTGGTCTTTTTACCGAATCCTACATTTTTTCCAGGTTTTTGCCAAGAAAGCCCAAAATGATCTGATTTTGGGCTAAACCCAGTGCGGACCATGTTACTGTATCTTCTAATGAGGATAGAAAACTCTCCAAATGACTTAAATACAACATCAGTAGGTCTGAGATGGCAGATTTTCAGATTCTTACTTTTTGCTTGAATTTTTTGAGTTTTTAGAATTTGGACTTTAATAAATAACACATTAAGGGGCAGATTCGAATAATTTGAATAAAATTCTATTCAAATATTCATCAGTCAAATTACTTGCCCTTTAAATTTTAATTTGACTGTCTAGTTCACCAGATTAAACCTACTGAATTGCTATTAAACCCACCGAATTGCTATTAAACCCTATGGGAAGTTCCCATAGGGTTTATTTAAGTTTTTTAGATCAAATAAAAAAAAATTAATTGAATGGTTAAAATCATTCAATTCGAATTATTTAATTGTTTGATCGAATTTCTTTATTCAATCGTTCAATTGATCGGATTGCGGTAAAAATTCGATATTCAAATTTGAAGGTTTTAAATTCGACCACAATTCGATTGGTCAAATTGGAGGGTTAATTCACCCTTGAATTAGACCAATAGTAAATCTGCCCCTTAATGTATGACTGCTATGGACAATGTTAGACTTCATTGCACCATACAGTTACCCATTGCAGATATTTGCTTTCATTTTCAGTTTGTTAATAAGTCCCATGGAGTCTGTTTGTTGACATATCAGAATTTATCAACTGGGCACACAAATGATTCGATTTCCAAAAATAAAATTCTACATTCCTTAAACATCATTAGCTCCTTTACTGTAAAGGGAGAATTGGCTGTGTTAACTGCATATATTTGCATGCGTTTTACATACTTAACTAGATATCATGCATATTTCAGCACAACGTATATAATTATTCTTTGAAAACCTAGCTAGAAATGAATAGCAATTTCAAGCCATATACAGAAAAAGCCGTTCAAATTAGAAAAAAAAATCCTTAGTCTTTTACTGCACAGTTGGAACTAAATTGCAAACTAAGATACAATTTATACACCTTGCAGAAAAGGCTATGCACTTATACACTGCTATTTATTTCAATCAATTTTCTAATCTCCATAATGAGATGGTTCTTTTTCAGGAACCCACCAACAAAATGTTGAAGTCTAATATATTTAAATACAGGTAAGTGACACTTGTTCAAACCCATTACATAATGATAAAGAGTTTCATGAAATATATAATTGCACTATGATCTGGTATTCTATGCATTGTAGATGGAGCATAGAGAAATTACAAAATACCATTTTCTTCAAAATCTACTGCATAGTGTTGTTTGCTATTTCATTGTGTGCTGCTTAGTTTTATTTGATTTACAGGGCCTGGCAACTTAAAAGAGAACTAAACTCTAAAGAATAAATATTGCTAGAAATGCCATATTTTATATACTGAACTTATTGAACCAACCTAAGAGTTCAGCATCTCTATAGCAGTAATGGGCCAGGCTTTCAAAGTAGTCACAGAAGGTTCCCATCTTGCATTCCGTTAGGAGTGTCAGTGACACTCCACATTATTATTATTATTATTAATAACATGTATTTCTATAGCGCCAACATATTGCATAGTGCTTTATGCTTAGTGTGGACTGGGCAGTAGTGAATCAACACAAAAAGGCTGAGGAGCTACTTGGGGCACATTCAGGGAAACAGATCTGTTGTACAAAAGACAAAACATGTACAACATTTCTGACCTAATTCTTTAGTTAACCTTTCCTTCTCCTTCTCCCCTTAGTGCTCTTTGAGAAGCAACTGAGTGCAGGATCTGGCTGCCCTCTGAACCGAGCACCAGATTTCTGGCCTGCTGCCTGCGTCCCCTCGTTCTCCCTAACTTGCAAGTTTGAATGGCAAACAAATTGGGGGCTGGAAAAGGTGAGGTCTACATACTGTGCTCTTCCCACTTTTCAAGGATCGAGCTTTCTGAATGCAGGCAACCCTATTGTCATGGATCAAACAAAATCTCTGTGGTGCATTTTGGAGTGCAGAGACTTGCATGAATTCAGCAAGATGCAGGATATTGCACCTAATTGCCTCTCCCACCTACTCTTCATGAATCAACTATGAATCAACTATGCTGAATGCAGATAATTCATAGGGCACACACATTATCTTTGGCCCATTTTGGAGTGCAGCAAATTGTGGCAATTAAGAAAAATGCAGAACAGGTCACCTGCTTGCCTCTGTCCATCAACATTTTGTGCTCAGCGAATGTAAGCAGTGTTGTATTCACAGAGACCTTGCACATTAAATCCCACCTTGCACTTTGCTAATGACTTCTGTCAAGTCTCGTAATCATTCAGCGGACCACTAAATTCAATCTCCTGATAGCTATGGTTTACTAGACCTGCAGCAAATTCTGCACCCTTTATTACATTGTTTTATAGTTCATACACAATAAGACATAATGCAAAGTTATTTAGCTACAATACATTTTTCCTAGTGAAATAAACTTTAAAACACAAAATTTGTATTTTAAAAGGTGCAATTTACATGTTTTCACAAGAAGCCCATGGCCCAAATTTGAATCCAGGTCTGATCCAACACAAAATATAAGAAATTCATCAACCCAGTTCCATCAGTTGAATGCAGTTCCAGGTTTCACTGGCCTTGTGTTATGACCCTGCCCAAGCGGTTATTGGAAGGCACAAGCTCAGTTGTTAAACCAGTTCTTAAAACAACATAATCAACTCCATAAGACTGTATGAAAGACTGAAGCCAATAACTGTTAAAGCATATTTACTGCCTCATATAAATAGTTCAAGCAGGTCCATTATGTTGCAGTTGAATAATTCTTGTACTTTAAATGAGCATTGGAGTTATCCCTTTCCATTTTTGAAGGCAGTGAACCTATAAATAAAATTAACACAAATTGCAGTAATGATGCACAGGGCATTATCTGAGCCAACGTGTATGTATATTGGACTAATAGGGTTATACCCCAGTGTGATAACTCACCCTTGTGGTCCAGTGGTGCAGCGGGGATGCCCACCATGCCGCTCCTCCTCTGCTAAAATGCTGATTCTTTAAGAAGCAAGCGGTGCACCTCTGCTCTATTTATAGGTGCATGTGCACTGGGGTGTTTATGTCAGTGCGCAATGGCATGAAAATTCAAATAGTATAAATAGCCCATTCTGTCTGCAAACCAGTGCCCGTTATAGGACTTGTTTCCTGGTGCTGTTATCAGTTGTTATTTTGTTCTGAACCGGATTCTGATTACCTGTTTGACCCTGACTGGCTTTTCACGATTCTACATTCTGTATCCTGACTCCTTGTCTCATTACCGACTCTGCTTCTCTGATTCTGCTTAACCCTCTGATTGTCTTCCTGGTTTGATCCTTGCCTGCCTGACCACATTTACTCTTTGCCTCGACCCGGCCTGATCTGACTATGATTCTGTCTGACACCTTGTACCACAACCTTCTGCCCATAGACTTTGCATTTACGTCCATGCCCCTTTGCTTGTCCAGAAACTTTTGCTTTGCACCTCTCTAATTAAGACCTGGTGGCATCCGATTAGCCGAGGGCTCCTCCCAAGGTGAAAGGCAGCTGTTATAGGCAGAAGCAAAAGCCTAGAACAGGGTGCTTAGCTTTGGTTCTGGATTATGGTGCCAATTGTTACCCCCAGACTCCCTTACACACTAAATAAATGATAATTTTTTGGTGGGAAATTTGCTTATAGGACTTAATGGGGTACATAGAAAAAAAGTCAGTTTGACTGCTAGTGGTTGTTTAACAAACCACAGTGCAATTCAGTCTCAGTAACAGTTATTTCACACTTTACACTTAGGGCTCACCTGGATTTTGTCTTAAACTTAGTCCACATCTTTTTAACATGAACAAATGAAATTATATTTTTATAGTTTAGCAATTTTGTTTAGCAAAGCAAAAAGGCCCAGATACCTCGACCGCTACTAGTAATCAAAGATCTCAATTTCTGGTTCCTTTCCAAGTTCCTTTTTCATATACGTATGACTTACATATTGGTAGTAAACCAAGTATTTGAAATTTCTCTGTAGGTAACTTAAATCCAATCTTTTTTTTACTTTTACTCGGGAAATTTTAGTACTAAAGGTTTTTGTATTTTTTTTCACTTACTAAATCTCAAATGTATTCTTTGTGGAAAATTGACATTAATAGTAAATGTGTACTAGTGCATTACTGCTCCCCAAATACATCATGGGGCCTTGGTACTGTACATATGCTCAGACCACTGCTGAGATTAAGGCAGTAGACAAATGGCAATCACTGAATTCTACAAATACAAGGCACAGATAGGCTTGCACATGTCATGCTGTTTATAGTTACTTGTGGTTAAATGTTGGATAGTACTCAATGCGCATCTTATATGCTTCAATGCTCGAAAGTTTACTATGCCTTATCAACAGGTGTTATAGCACCCAAAATAATATATATATTTATATTTTTCAAGGAGTTTTAGGGGTTATTTACTAAAACTTAATTTTTATATCACTTTATTAAAATAACTCTTTGATCAAACTCCCAAACCCAAATCCCCTTAATTTAATAGTAAAAAGTCTTGAAAAAGTGGTGCAACAAAACCTCACAACAATATAAAGCTTAAATTTGAATCATGCAACTTTATTAAATTGTTTCACCAAACTCAAATGTATCAAATTGTTGCCCCCCAAAACTCTAATTTATCAGATTTTGAAATTGAAATCAGTGCAAACAGTCCAAAACTATAGAGAATCCTCAAGGTAAAGAACATGTTTCTAAGTTCCATCTGCCATAGACTTCTACATGAAAAGTGGGGGGAAATTTTTTTCGAGATTTATTATGCTCTGACGCTACTAAAAATCTGAATCCAAAAAATACTTCAGTTTAAACCTGTTGAAGTCTTTAAAAATCAATGGCCTATTGTCCCTTTAACAAAAAAAAATATGGTTTTTGCCTTCATGATTCTTAAAAGATTCAGGCTGTTTGACATTAGTTGACATTGAATAATTCATAGTTTTTGTTTGATAATCAAATTTTAGGGGTTTTTGGCGGCAATTCCAAAAAGTCACCTGCAATTCCAAAAAGTCACCTGGTTCGACTTGTTCGATTCTGACTTTTCCCGCACATACTTTACGATTTTCACTTAGTAAATCAAGCCAGATCCTGGCTGGAAGTTAGGTCGAATCAGTTGTAATAAAAAAAAATAGAAAATATATATCATGAACACCTAATAAGGATATGATGGTGGATAAATGTAGCTTTCTATTCCTACTATGTGCCTTAAGAAGAGCCTCGTTGCCTACAGCAAATTGACCGAGGATGAGGCATTGCTCAGAGCTGCTGTATACACTGGCAATCCAATTATATTATAAAACCTTTATGACAACAATTGCTTGTCAGCCCTGCATAGTGTTTAATATAATACATTACAAACATAAAGTATAATGGAGGACAACTGTGCTGCACAATACAAGCCTTTGCTTTCACAGAGGTTCTGATATCCCAAATGTCACGTTAATAAGATATGAAAGCATATTAAACTACAGCGAGAAGTATTATAAAGTCATCAGAATTTTAATTACAGATTCTGCTGAGCAGCTTTGTTTGGATAGAGGAAAACTTTTGAAACTGCATAAAACATGATTTACTTGACCAGAAATAAATGACTCAGTAATCAGGCACATGTACCAGCTAGAAAGAAAAAAAAGAAAAAACCTTGGCTCTTTTATAGGATTTCATTAGATATCTAATGGCTCGTTTTATTTTACTGTGGTGGCTGGAAATTAATCTGAGTTTACGTTTCAGAAAAAAAAATATTTATACATGGGTTATAAGTTCTTGCTGAGAAGCAGCATGAACAACCCTCAATGCCATTGGTTTGTAGGACAGGTTAAAGAGTAACCTTATTCTAATCTGTTTCTTAGATAAACAACTTTAATATAAGTGAAAGTGTCAGTTAAAATCTTTGCTGCAGCAGTTTTACACTTCCTAGCAACCATCTGAAGATACAATGCTCTTGTGTGTCACAGTATACTATGGGATATTATCAGGTGCTAGTATTTGCATTCATATGCAACCAACTAAAATGATCTATTTATTTTCATAAAAAGTCAAAATATAACCACTCACTTCAATGCCAGATATAGAAGAAAGTGGCAGCTTTGACACCCATGCATGACCGACTCTAGCTGACGAAGGCTTATCCAATACAGAAATATCAGAAAAGGCAACTCAATCTGCCATTGGTAAAAGAAATGTTTGGCTGCTTATGGCTCTTTTGCAGCCAATTGCAAAATGTTTGTTAACAAACAAGTACTTTTGTTATCTGCCCGTGTATAGGGGTTTCCGACGGGTCTTCCCGAAAGATATCTGGACACGATATCGATTGGGAAGGTTGGATTTTCTTCCTACCGACCCGTCGGAAGTCCATTGCTTTTCTCATGATCTGATTGTTCGGCCATAGGGCCAAACGTTTGGATTACCCCTATATAGCCCTGCCAGTTAGTGGCATATCGGGGAAAGATCCACTCATTTGGCGATGTCACCAAACGAGCAGATATTTGCATCTAGGGCCAGCTTTAGGCCACCATAACCCTACCATGTGGTCCTGTGCCATGCCAGTAAATGATCAGTATAGCTGCCATCTTCACAGTCTACAGAGCTAGTACATTACAATCTGCAGTAATCCTACCCCATCCAGCCCGTGGTTGCATCGTTGTTTTACAGTTTTCCCTTGTAAATAAAACTAAAGCTCAATATCCTGTGTCATTGGATTAATAAGGAAGGAGTTTAGCTGCATGTCAAACTACACACTACCCCGAATAACACGTAGTGAGGACAGAACAGTAAAACAATGGCTGCCATATCGGCGGATTGAACTGCAACTCAATGCATGCGCAGTAAAACAATGGTTATCCAGCAAGTAGATGAACTACAACTCACTACATGCACATGCAACATCCTATTGCAGTGATTCAGATATGGCCACTGCTATCAAGTCATTGCAGCACAGAAAGCCATGACAGCTAAAGCAGGCAAAGGCTTATCTATTGCTGCATCATGTCACAGAAAAGGATATCCTCATTTATAACCAGATCCCAGGTTTCGGGCTCCTTCCAACTCTCATCTATTACCAATTCAGCTGCCATTACTCACGCAAAAGCAGAAGCAGCAAAGGCACGTGCTGCCTTTGCAGAGAGGGAAATGGAGGCAAAAGTAAAGAAAGCAGAGAGGGAAGCAGAGAGTGCTCGCTTAGAAGCATCCCTAGAAAAACTGGCCATAAAATGGGAATCTGCAGCGGCCATAGCAGAAGCAGACGCTCTAGAGATGATTGTGTATCCTAACAATGAAAGGCACAGCAAAGTAACTTTTCGTGCAACTGAACCCCATGACCCACTACAACGCAGTAGGGAATATGTCTACAAGCACTCCAAGCAGGACACAGATTCTCTTCCAGCACAACAACCAGGCCAACATGCTGCCCCTGAGACAGACCAAGGATGCCACACACCTACAAAGGCCATCAGCAAGCTACAGTTGGATCAAAGAGACTGAGCAAAGCAATCCTACTTACAGCTCCCACAGCAGCCAAGTGCCCAAGACTAGGGTTATTCCTGCGTCAGCTTCGACTGAAATGTTAAGGCGGTCCAAAGTGAACCCTCCAGACAGGTATGATTATGCAACACCTTCTCACTATACTACACACAACCACCTACCTATCTTAATGCTAACCAGGTCACAATGGACTTTACCAAGTTCTTTGCTAGTCACGAAAGGACTTGTAAAGTTTAATGACCTCCCAGAAGGCTTTAGGGCCTGGTGGTCCTCCTTTCAAAACACTATTAAAGACTTAGACCTATCCTACAGTGAGGAAATATATCTCCTTATCAAGTACGTGTACCAAGGGACTGAATCTGTCGAGCATGCCAAAAGGATCAGGGTAATCAACATAAATCACCCAGAGACTGGTGAGACTGGTCTCAGAATGATTTGGCACAGACTTCATGAGTGTTATGGTTCAGCAGAGGTAGTTGAAATTGCACTTTTCAAAAGAATTGACAACTTCCCAAAAAATTCTAATAGAAGTTGCCAAAAACTTAGAGAGCTAAGTTACCTGTTAATGGAACTGCAGGTAGCCAAAGCCAAAGGGGACTTACCGGGGCTTGCATTCCTCGACACAGCCAGAGGTGTTAACCCTATAGTGAAAAAATTGCCCTACAATTTACAAGAGCAGTGGATGGCAAATGTGTCAAAGTTCAAAGAAGTGCACAATGTCCCATTTCCTCCTTTCATTGTATTCATGGACTTTATATACCAACATCCAAGATGAGAAATTACCCCAGTTTTGATTTCTCTCTGCCACATGCCACTCCTTCAGTACCTAATACTCGGAAAGCAGCAGTAACAGCTCCTTTTTACAGGTCAGCTGATATCTCCCATCAGGAGACAAAAATCGAAGATCCTAGTAAGCAGTGTCCCCTACATAAGAAACCGCACCCTCTTCTGAAAGGTAGAGCCTTCAGAGAAAAGTCCATAGTGGATCACAAAGCCCTTTTAAAGGAGAACAACATCTGCTACAAGTGCTACTCATCTACAGATCATCTCACCAAAGACTGCAAAGTCATTGTAAAATGCACAGAATGTGACAGCACACATCACAACGCAGCTTTACACCCTGGGCCAGCCCCATGGACTGTGTCTTACCTTAAGAGCGCCAGCAAGCATGGCGGGGAGGAAGACAACACTGTTACAACCATACCAGAAGTTACTTCCCAATATACAGAGCTCTGCTAAGGAGCAAAAGGCAGCAGATCCTGCTCCAATATTTGTTTAGTCAGAGTGTACCTGACAGGCCGAAGAGACAAAGCTATTAAGGTTTATGCAATTATGGACAATCAGAGCAACAAATCTCTAGCCTGTCCAGCCTTCTTTGAGGTATTCAATATCAAGGGCCCAAGCATCCCATACTCCCTCAAACTTGTGCAGTAGTTATTGAGACTGATGGGAGAAGGCATCCAGTTATCCATAGATGTACAAATACGCTTACCTCTACCAACTATAACCGAATGCAATCAGATACCTGATAACAGATCTGAAATCCCTACACCAGATGAGGCTAAGCACCATGTGCACCTAAAATGTATAACGCATTTAATCCCCGATCTCGACCCCAAGACCCAGATAATGCTTCTTCTAGGAAGAGATATCCTACAAGTCCACAAAGCAAGGGACCAGATAAGTGGCCCTCCCAATGCTCCTTATGCACAGAAGCTAGACCTTGGATGGGTCATCATAGGGGAAGTTTGCCTGGGATATGTACACAGGCCAACAAGCATCAACACTTTATATAAAAACACATTGGAGAATGGTCGTCCCTCTCACTTTCAGCCAGGTCCAAATCGTTTTCAGGTCAAAGAAACTCAGAATAACTGTCAGCTAACCAACTTCTTAGGAAACCCTCATCTTAACAGCTGTTCCTACAGTGAGGATGAGGAGCCCCACTTTCTTTCAAACCACAAAGACATTCTCTTCCCAATAACAGAGAAGAGGCACTTAAATATTTCACTTTTCTCAAAAAGAAACCGGAGATGAGAGAGGACTTCTCTACATTCATGAAAAGGATATTCGAGAATGGACACATAGAAGTAGCTCCCAGTATCAAAGGGAAAGAATAATGCTGGTATTTGCCAATCTTTGGTGTATACCACCCAAAGAAGCCAGAGCAGATCAGAGTTGTGTTCGACTCCAGCTCCAAGTACAACAGAGTCTCCCTAAACTCCCTAAACCTCAATAACAGACTCTTGGGAGTACTCATACGCTTTTGCAGAGACTCTGTTGCTTTCGCAGAAATCCAGAAATGTTCCTTAGCTTTCTGGTGAGAGAAGACCATAGGAACTTCTTGAGATTCTTCTGGTTAAAAGACAATGACCCAGCCAAAGGTACCTTAGAGTACCACACTTCTCCTGCAGTGGCCATATATGGACTCAAAAGGTCTGCCAAGGAAGGAGAAACAGACTATGGCAAAGATGTCATACAATTTGTAGAGAGAGACTTTTATGTAGATGATGGTCTCAAATCATCACCCTCTGAGGACACAGCAATCAGTCTACTTAAGAGAACACAAGACATGCTGGCCTGCCCCAGCCTCAGACTTCATAAAATAGCCTCAAACAGCATATGGGTAATGAAAGCCGTCCCTTCCCTAAATCACGCTAGACTTAGATCTGGGAACATACACTTTACCCGTACAATGCAGCCTTGGTCTAGACCGGGACTTGAAATCTGACACTTTCACATTTCAAGTAAACAAAAAGCAGAAACCCTTCACATGTAGAGGAGTACTTTCTACAGTAAAAAGTTTGTACGACCCTCTAGGGCCATCTAAGACAAAGCTCTACTTTCGAGAACTAACAACAGAATCTTGTGAATGGGATTTACCACTTCCATCAGAGAAAGAACAAGTGTGGGTAGAGTGGAAAACTATTTAGAGACACTGTCTACTATTCACATTGCGAGACAATACTTTTCTATTCCTCCTGCAGGAATAAAGAAGAGGACACTCGGTGTGTTCTGCGATGCTTCAACCAAACCAATAGCTGCTGTAGCTTACCTTTAAATTGTTGACCACCAAGATCAGTGCCATTAAGGATTTATTATGGGAAAAGCAAAACTAGCTCCACAGTGTGAGCACACCATACCCAGGCTAGAGCTTTGTGCAGCTGTGTGGGCAGTGGAAATGGCTGACTTATCACATCAGAGATTGATCTTCATCTAGGTGAGGTTGAAGAGATTCTCCCTCAAGTGTCAGCACTCTGCATTAATGCTTCAAACATCCGCCATGGTACCCATAATTTCAAACAACTTTCCACCTGGAAGTCTCTAGTCAGGTCTATTACTTGTCTACTTCATACAGCAAAGTCCTTTAAGAAAGGTTCTCTTTCAGCTTCTACCGACTGCAAAGGTTGTCATCACTGCCAAAAAATATATACATCAAACAAATTTAATCATTCTCAACATACAGCAGGAAATATATGCAAAAGAGATTGAGTGCATCAAAGGTAAAAAGATTATTCCAAAAAACAGTGTCCTACGGAAACTTGACCCATATATCAATGAAAATGGACTGCTAAGAGTTGGAGGCCACATTATCAAAGCCACACTAAGAAGAGAGGAATCCTCTGATAATTCCTAACAATCATCATATTGCATCTTTACTTGTCTTACGCTATTACCAACAGACAAAGCACCAAGGGCGCCTGTTCACAGAAGGTGCCCTTCTCACAGCTGGATTCTGGATAGTGGGAGCTAAGACTTTTAAGCATATTATCTATATTTAAAAGTAATTTGCAGAAAACTACGTGGCATATTTCAGACTAAGACAGACATCAGACATCGAATCCTTGGATACTTCTAGTTTTATCAACACTTTGAGGAGAGTTATATTAATTCGAGGCCCAGTGAAAAACATCTACTCTGACAGAGGGACTAATTTCATAGGAGCTTGCAAAGAGTTAAGAGTTCCTTCAAACATAGACAACAATACTGTTGATAAATACCTATTCGACCAAGGTTGTATAGGGACATTCAACCATCCTCATTCTTCCCACATGGGAGGCGTTTGGGAACGGATGATAGGCATAGCCCGTAGGATTCTTGATTCTTTGTTCCTACAAGAAGGGTCAGCAAGGCTTACTCATGAAACTCATCACCTTCATGGCTGAAGTAGCTGCTATTATGAATGCCAGACCTTTGACCTCAGTATCCAATGATCCTGAGGACCCTTTCATTCTTACACCATCGACCTTGCTCACCCAGAAAGTCAGTGCTATTGAAGCTCCTCCTGGTGAGTTTGACACGAAAGACTTATACAAACACTTTCTGGGACAAATGGAAGAAACAGTACATCTACACTTTACAGCCCAGGAACAAGTGTCAGACTGATAGAAATAGCATGGAACCTGGCAACCTTGTTCTTATGAGAGACTCTCAAGCTAAGAGTAATTAATGGCCCCTAGGACTGATCACCAGTTCCCAAGTGAGGATGGGAAGTACGAAAGGTGGAGGTTAAGGTTTCAAGGCAGGATGAGAATAAGTTTTATCTCAGACCCATATCTGAATTAGTCCTACTATTTTCTTTCAGAGAAACAGAGAATGAGTGATATTCTTCAATATTAGACAGGAAGTCTTATGCTCTTTTATGGTAATCTCCCTCTTAGGCCACCATACCCCTATCATGTGATCCTGTGTCAGGAAATGATCAGTATATCTGCCAGCTTCACAGTGTACATTACAATCTGCAGTAATCTACCCCATCCAGCCCATGGTAGCATCATTGTTTTACACCTTTCCCTTGTTAATAAAATTGAAGCTCAATATCCTCTGTCAATAGATTAATAAGGAAGGAGTTTAGCTGCATGTCAAACTACACACTACCCCAGGGTAACACACAGTGAGAACAGAACACTTATGTATTTTAAACATTTTAAATAAATATAATAAAAAGCCTTAAATGCTGAAAATACACATCCCATTGACTTATAATGGAACTTATCAGGTTTTAGCAGCTGGTTTTTTTTTTAAAGTTTTTATTTTTATAGAAAATTCTACGTCAGAAAACTTGATTTTGTCTTACAATATTAAAAATACTTCAATCAAACTCCCAAACCAGATTGCCCTTAATATAACAATAAATCAGATGAAGAAGTTGAGACAAAATCAAGTGTCAAATTGAATCATGCAACTCTTTTGATTTGACATTTGAAAAATTATTATTATTGAACAGGTTTTAGCTGGAGTATTATCAGATTCTAATTCTTAGCAGCTTTGGAGAATACTAAATCTGACAAAATTCGAGTTTTTCTCTTCTCCCCTTTATAAACTCGACCAGAATAATTTGAACAGAATAAGTACTGTAGGCCCTAAAATTTCAAAATTATTGAGATTGCTGTTTTTTGCTGCAATTTTCTCACATTGCAGTAAAAAATGTGATCTTGAGTGTCAATAAATAGATCCCTGAGTGTTTTATACATGTTTTCACTTATTCTATTTGTGTTTTGCTGGCTCTATAAAAATTAATGGATCAGTGAATGCACAATATACTTTTGGAGAAGCCACTACACACACACACACATAAATTAATGTGAATATTCCACTGCCTTGCTTTCATGTGTCCTTGTTTTCTTTGTAGCCAGATGTCTAAAAATACTGCTGCTTTTCAAAATGAAGGACAATTTTATGACCCCTGTATGTGTACATGCAAACAAACATTTCTTTTCCGCACTGTAAATTGCAGTAGTACAAATTAAAGTCAAGATGCTGAAATATGAGCACCTTAAAGAGTAAACAGGGACTAGCCATAAACTGCACCATAATTACATCTAAAGCCTGCGCATTACTCAGTGACATTAGCTCTAATGATATGATTAGAATGGAGCAGCATTAACATGATAAACAGCTGCCTTGAACCTTTTGCTTACTTCTACATACTTAGCTATGAAATCTATCACCGGCACTGTATCAGTGAGCATCATTATAATGAAGCAGCAGCATCCATGTTATGTTAGGAATATGCAATCTGTCTTATTTTTATTTACCTGCAGCTCAGTGTGTCCTGGGTTTGCTTGTCACTGTCAAACTGCCATCATTTCTAGACTATGGTGTTTTTACTTATTTAAAAATGCAAGTACGATATGTCTTATTTATCAGTGTGTGTCCTTCCCGCAACATTTCGAAATGTCTCTCCTTGGTAAAGTGATACTGATTTCATGAAAGAATATAAATAATTATTTACTACAACAAACTTGAGGGATTTTGGTATGGATATATGAATACAAAGTTATATACTTGCTGTAAACTTTCTATGTCTGGCTAGGGTCGAACCAGGCCAGTGGGACACCAGGAAAAAACCCTGTGGCCCCCGCTGGCGCAGACCTGCTCTACCAATTGGCTGCGCTGCGGTGTTTGCACATGTGTGCGACTCAATGCTTCTCGTGTGTGCACACAGTGGGGGGGGGAGTGGATTTGCAGCTGATGAAGTCAAGAGGGGGTCCTGTGACTGTGAGTAGGACCCTTTTGGTTGCAGCCCCAGTGGGCCCTTTGGGTTGCAGCCCCAGTGGGTCCCGATGCTCCAGTCCAACCCTGTTTCTGGAAGCCTTATTTGTATGTTGAGGGGAATGTCCCCTCTCCTCCCATGGGAACTACTGGCTGGGGCTATGAATGGGTTAAGATGTTCTCCTTCATCCTCACTGGGTATTTAGATATGACTTATACATAACATAGAGAAGTGGTTTTCAGACTTTTTCAGTTCAAGACCCACTTGGGGATCCAATCATTGGTTAGGTTCCCCTTAGATCATTACAAGGTTAGACATATAAGAAAACATTGATGTATAAGTCATTCAGCCCCAACTTGCACCCTACATGAACTTCAAAGCTGTTCTTATATAGGCCTTCTGTCCAAATCTTATTATACTGTAACTGGCATTTAAAGTGAGCTACCTTCTTAATGTTCTAATCACCCCATGGTGGAGGGCATAGTGCGAAGCTTCTCATTTTAGTGATAACTGACCTAGAGATTTGCCTCAAACAAATAAAGGGATTCTGTCATGATTTTTATGATGTAATTTTTATTTCTAAATTGCACTCTTTACACTGCAAATAATTCACTCTACAATATAAAATTTCATTCCTGAACCAGCAAGTGTACTTTTTTAGTTGAAATTAGGTGCATCTCAGGTCATTTTGCCTGGTCATGTGCTTTCAGAAAGAGCCAGCACTTTAGGATGGAACTGCTTTCTGGCAGGCTGTTGTTTCTCCTACTCAATGTCGCTGAATGTGTCACAGTGGGACCAAGATTTTACTATTGAGTGCTGTTCTTAGATCTACCAGGCAGCTGTTATCTTGTGTTAGGGAGCTATTATTTGGTTACCTTGCCATTGCTCTGTTAGGCTGCTGGGGGGGGAGTGAGTGATTTCACTCTAACTTACACTACAACAGTAAAGTGTGACTGAAGTTCATCAAAGCACAAGTCACATGACTGGGGACAGCTGGGAAACTGGCACTATGTCAACTCATGTCAGATTTCAAAATGAAATATAAAAAAAACTGTTTGCTCTTTTGAGAAACAGATATCAATGCAGAATTCTGCTGGAGCAGCACTATTAACTGACATGTTTTGAAAAAAATTTTTTTTACCATGACAATATCCCTTTAATATATTCATGGGAAATATCTTGGAGAGAGCCCCAAATCACACCTAAGTGAAGTTAGAGCTGTTCTTTCATATGGTAACTGTGAAAGGAAACAGGCCTTATGTCCAAATCTTATTATAACTGGCATTTAGAATGAGTTGCCTTCTTAATGCTCTAAGCACCACATGGTGGAGGGGATGGGGGAAAGTTTGTCAGTAATAAGTGACCTAGACACTTAAACCTGAAAATTAATATATTCATGGAGAATATCTAGGACAGCCCCATGAACTTCAAGATGTTATTTCATAGGATAACTATGAAAGTAAAGAAGTCTTTTAACCAAATTTTATTATAACAGTTTATTATGACAGCCAGACCAAGTTGCCTTCTTAATGCTCCCTGTGATGGTGAGGGGGTTGGTTCTTCAATTTGGTAATAACTAAACTAGACTTGCCTGTGACAAGTAATATATCCATTGGGTAATAAAAATGCACACTGCATTCTAGTACACCTCAGCAACGAAATAAGTGCTTTGAAACAGTTTGTCAGTAAATACTATGCTGTTCTGTTTTACCAGGTGCAAACCTTTCCACTCATTACATCCATCAGTTATTTCTATCTAACAGCCTTTCAGATATCAAACTAAAATACCAGTAATTATCACACCAAGTCACAGGAAATCCAATGATTGGCTGCTGAATACATACAGTACTTAGTAGTTCTAGCAGTCTTCCCAGAAGTCTAACCTACGTACCTAGAAAGGTTCATGCCCAGAAGCCAAAAAAAAGAGACAAGAGGGAAGCTTTATAGAGTACTGGAAAGTTAATACCTGAGTTACATAATATCTATTCAATTACAGCTTCTTTTAAAGAAAGAAAAGAGGAATAGAGAGTCTGTTTACCTGATTGTATCATGTTAAAGGGGTGGTTCACCTTTAAGTTAACTTTTAGTACAGATAGAGTCACTTCGATTTGTAAGTTAAATGCGTCATGACTCAGGGCTAATTGAAGAAACTGTGTTATCTAAAGTTATCTTAACTCATTTAATGCATTTAACCTTTTCATTAGCATACCAAAGCTCCATTGTTTTCAATGGTGAACTCTTTAATTGGATGGGATGCTGTGACACAATATTCTGTGCTAAGTGGGATAAATGAGATAGATGAGTTAAGTCACCACGCATTAAACTTACAATCCAAAGTGACTGCATCTGTATGTTCTATAATCACCAATTCTAAGCAACTTTTCAATTGGCTCTCATTGTTTCTTTTTGAAAGTTTTCGAGTTATTTGCCTTCTTATTCCAACATTTTCAAGTTTTCAAATGGGGGTCGTTGACCCTATCTATAAACAAATGCTCTGTAAGGCAACAAATGTATGGCTATTGCTATTTTTAATTACTACTCTTTATATGCAGGCCTCTCCAATTCATATTCCAGTCTCTTATTCAAATTTGGACCCTAGTAACCAGATTGTTAAAATTACAAACTGGAGAGTTGCTGCATAAAAAGCTAAATAATTCAAAAACCACAAATAATAAAAAATGAAAACAAATTACAAATTGTATTAGAATATCACTCTTTACATCATATTAAAGTTAAAGGGGAACAACTTCTTTAATATACAAGTTCAAGGGGTTATGTAGCTACTGTACATGACCAATCACCTATTGCAACTAGGAAGCAGTTTTGCTGCTCTTGTGTATGAAGTGCACAAGAGCATGAAATGGCCATTGCTGAATTCAAATAAATAACACTCTACAATAGTTAAGCTGACCTATGCATATTAAAGCCAACCCTGCATGTAAATATATGGGATCTCCCACAGACTCCATCTTATCCAAATAAAAAACATTTTTCAAAATGATTTTCTTTTTCTTCGTAATAATAAAACTGTATCTTGTACTTGATCCAATCTAATATATAATTAATCATTATTGGAAGCAAAACCAGCTTATTATTTATGTTTATATGATTTTCTAGTAGACATAAGGAAAAACCCCAGATCCAATCCTTTCTGGATAACTGGTCCAATACCTGTATCACCAAAATGCAAGCAAATCCATTATTGGATTGGCATCAATTCAATCCTTGATAGTAATGAACTTCCTCTTGATAAGCTCTTTTAGGTTTAAACCTCTATAAATTGTTATGATATCCTCACACTTCAATGCCTCATGCAGAGTCCTATGTACTCATCGTCTCAGATATTGTAATGAGATGTTTATGTCATTGCTTCTGATGCTCAGATTTAAGTTCTATTTATGTACAAGTAACTGCTCTACAGTAGAAGAAATGGAATTAAAATGATTCTCTTTATTGGCCAGAATAGATGTTTAATTGCAATTTTCTAGTAGGGCTGAATTCCCTTCATCAGGCACAGGCTAATTATGGGCTATTTAGGTCATTAACATATATACTCAGTGTTAATGACTATTTATGCTGTTATGCATATTTCTACAAAAGAGTCTTTGGAGACTTTCAGACATTTCCTATATTTACATATTTTTTGTGTTTGGAACACAGCATGCTGAATTTGTCTTTTTTTATGTTCTCATGTCTTGAATTTAAAGGGGTGGTTCACCTTCAAGTAAACTTTTAGTATATTGTAGAAGGGCCAATTCTAAGAAACTTTCAATTGGTCTTCATTATTTATTTTTCATAGTTTTTTTAATGATTTGCAATTTTCTTCTGTTTCTTTCCAGCTTTCAAATGGGGGGTCACTGACACCATCTAAAAACAAATGCTCTGTAAGGCTACAAATGTATTGTTATTGCCACTTTTTATTACTTATCATTCTATTCAGTCCATCTCCTATTCATATTCCAGTCTCTTCAAATCAAATCAATGCAGGGTTGCTATGGTAATTTGTACCCTAGAAAACAAATTGTTGACACTGGAAATTAGAGAGCTGCTGAATAAAAAAGCTAAATAATTATAAAACTACAAACAATAAAAAAAGAAAACCAATTGCAAATTGTCTCAGAATATCAAGCTCTACATTATACTAAAAGTTAACTCAAAGGTGAACAACCCCTTTAAGTCCCAGTTGTGCAAAAACAGCCTGCACTTGGATTCTATATGTTGTGCAAGAAGGTGGACACGGAAAGTTTTGGGGACATGCCCCTTTATCAGTCCCAGTTCTATTTGTTTTGGGCTGTTTTTTTTTTGCCTTCAACATACATAACACTGCTTTGTTTTTACCACCTGCCAAAGTAGAGCATCAACACGAAGAAAGAGGGAATATTCCAAATATGCTAAAGAGGGCTAAGGCATGGAAAACAATTGGACCTCATGATCCTAGACTACCTCTTACTACATTGAGTGATGAAAAGGCACACACCTTCTGGCTCCTTTTGGGTTGAGCGGAACCACAAACAGTTCACCAGAGTAAAGTTTAGTTTTATTTCAACTCCAAGCTTGGTAGAATGCAGTAAAAGCTTTAACAACCCTGCTGTCAAGCATATCACACTAAAGTGAATTAAATTAAGTGAGGGCTCATTAAAAAAACAAAACAAAACACTTTTTGTAGGGTGCCATTATAACTTGTTGTCACAGATGTGGTACTTCCAGCCACACATGACTTTAGGTGTGGCTTTCAGGGGTCACTCAGTCAGTCTCTCACCTACCTTGCACACAGGTTAGACTAGCACAGGGGTCCCCAACCTTTTTTGCTCGTGAGCCGCATTTAAATTTAAAAAAGAGTTGGAGAGCAACACAAGCATGAAAAAGTCCATGGGGATGTCAAATAAGAGCTCTGATTGGCTTTTTGGTAGCCCCTATATGGACTGGCAGCCTACAGGAGAGAATGTTTGGCAGTATACTTGGTTTTTATGCAACCAAAACCTGCCTCTAAGCCAATAATTAAAAAATAAGCACCTGCTTTGAGGCCACTGGGAGCAACATCCAAGGGGTTGGAGAGCAACATGTTGCTCACAAGCTACTGGTTGGGGATCATTGGACAAGCATAACAGCACCCCAAACACCAACCAACACCCACACAAACTTGCTGCCACCACTCTCAACTTCACACTGGTGTTTAGAGAAACCAGGTACTGTAGGTAATGTATTTGAAACACACACTTCCTATCAGCATTCAAATGGTTAACTAGCATACAGACAGACTAGCGTTTCCATTAAGTATGCAGAGGTTTAAGGTTCACAGTTACTCTCATCAAGTCTAGGTATGTTTAGAGCACCAAAGACAATGTTATTAAATTCTCTTTAAAATTCTAAAAAAAATCCTGGTCCTGGAGGCAAGGGGAAGCAAATGGGATAACTTCCAATAACAATTGGTCCTCCTAAGTAAATCCAATTCTTAGTCAGAGATGACTATTTAGTAGTGATTTCAGGGCATCAGGTAACTGCACACCCCCCTTCCCTCAAGAATGCAAGGGGCGTGGCCTAGCAGGACACAGAATGAGACCTCCTGTGAGTGGAAACTGGACCAAGAAATAATGACCATAAATCCTTATAGGAACAAAGGAGAATATAATATTATATTAATTGGTTATTAATTCACTCATGGATTCCATAGATACTAAACATCAATACTGTGTGGCCTGCCCCTGCCCAGATATTCACATTTGATATACAGAATACCAAACCGAGTCATGTTTGGACTCATTTAAAAGCTGATATTACCTTGAACCCATCACCAGTTTTTTTATACTGTTGGTACAACACATGGGATGGCTCTTATTAGCCTGGGCTTGGAGAAGGGCATAATAATATAATAATAATAATAATAATAATATGGATGACTCCAGACCTTAGTGAAGAGAGGCCTGCCATGTGTCTGACCTAGGCACTGGCTTTAATATACTTTCATGATACCTTGGCCTGTTCCATGAACTATTACAGACCTGTATCATGACATGTACTTCATGCTATACTCATGTGAATCATTGAATAGTCTTCTCAGAAGATGGTATGTAGGGAACAGTGTGGCCTTATAGACCTGCATTAATTATGATATGATTTTGCCTAGTACTGTGTTACTTTAGAATCTAGTTTTTCAACTGTGTTTAGAACAAACTCTACACAGAAAGTCTTACAGTAATTAAAACCCCAGGAAGGTAACCTACAGTAAGCACAATACAAGCCAGGTGCTGTTATATGAAACCTCTTTTGTGACCTACTATTTTAGCACATTTATAAAGATTTGGAGTTGGTAGATGATCTATGGAAATGGTTGGCTGAGGCACAGTTGTTTCAAATAGGTCCCTGCCTGATATTTCCCCATTCATGTGATTTGGAAGAGTCCTTATAAAGTGAGTCCTTTTAAAAACAAAAACAATACAGTTTGGTAGCTCAAAAATTGTGATCTCTTAGCATTTTTATCTCCAAATATCTGCATAAGAAACCCGAATTCTTTGTAGTAATAGACTTGTGATGACCTCATTTATTCATTTAGATGAGTAACTACAGATGCAGCCACTTGGATTTGTGAGTTAAATGCATCACGACTCTTCTTCTTAATTGAAGAAACTGTGCGATCTAAAGTTATCTTAACTCATTTAATGCATTTAACCTTTTCATTAGCATACCAAAGCACCATTGTTTTCAATGGTGAACTCTTTAATTGGATGGGATGCTGTGACACAATATTCTGTGCTAAGTGGGATAAATGGGATAGATGAGTTACGTTATTCTGTGTCAAATGCACAATCTGAAGTGGCTTCATCTGTATAATGAATTATATGAGTTATCTACTTATTTTTTATGTATTAATTCAGATGTAAGTAATAATTATCATTTTATCATTAGCATGTAATTATAATGAAATATATGATTTTTGTTCTTTCCTTGGTGATTTCTTGTTGACTGAGCATATATTTTACTAAGTGCGAATCTGCACAAGACATTTCTGGGTGCTTGGACATTCTCCTGCAAATTTTTATCTCTAACTAGACTCCAATTTGCCTGTGACTGTTAACCACAACCAGAAATTACAGTAGCAAATATGGAGTGTGTTTCCCAGTGATAATCATAGGGCAGTTGCTGAATGCGGCTTTAGCACTTGAAGGTTGAATCCATGTGTATCCTGTGCAGACTACCACCTGTCTCCTCAGATGCATCCCCCCCCACAGCCTTTACCTGTGTTGAAACTTTGGAGTTTGTGGCAACCATGTCTGTTTGGTTGACTTCATGTCATCTTCTCACAGGAGGTGATTGCTGCCTACAGAATACTATAGACATATAACTGGCACATCTTGGGTCAACTTACCCCCTATATGAGAGGGATACTCTGCCCCCAACTCCTCCAAAAAAAACTAACTAGGGCATGTATACTCAAACATAATTGGTTCCAGTGCACAGGTTTCTGGTTGGCTGTTGATGCAAAAGAGCATAGGATGGGAAGTGGGCATCAACACAGAAGAACAACTCAGCAGAGGAATGAAGGTGCAGATCATGGAGTCTTTTGTTACATTTGAGGAAGGAGTTTTTTTCTGGAGAATTATGATAAATCTTTAGATTTTGTTCCCCTTCAACTAATAGAATGACATAAGAAAACAAACTAATGGAAACAGTCCCAGAGCAGTTTAAAGGGAAGGAAAGGTTAAAACTAAGTCAGCCTTATCAGAAAGGTCCACCTAGATATACTGTACCAGTAAAATGCTGCTCTGAGTCTTCTATCACAAGAAACAGAGCATTTCTTTCCTTCTATTGTGTACACATGGGCATTTGTATAAGACTTCCTGCCTTCAGCTTAAACCTCCAGGGCTAGGGCTTGAGCATGCTCAGTTTCCTCCTCTCCCCCCTTCTACGCTGTAATCTGAGCCCAGAGCTAAAAGTGAGCAGGGAGAGACTCAGACAGGAAGTTATGTCACACCAAGCTAATACTGCAGCTGCTATCCTAAAGAAACAGAGAGCTTCTTGAGCTTTTTACTCAGGTATCGTAAAACATTCTAAAGAATAAATATAGCATTCTATCTAGCAATATTGCAGCTAATCTATTGGCAATAAAATGCCTTTGTTGTTTTTCTTCTCCTTTAAAATATTGGACCATTTTCAATTAATTTGGACTTTTAGCATTTTTTTTAGATTTTTAGCATATAGTTCAGCATTTTTTCCATTCATACTTTTTTTAAATTTAGATCTTTGAATACATTCCATGGCATTTGTAGTTTGTAATGATGGTGCACATTGAATTTATTACAGATTGTGCTCTATTAACTTCTAGTGTTACATTATGACATACAAAACATCCAGAACATTGTTATTTCATAAATTATATACTTACACCTGCTGCTTTCCATTTTGAGAGTATGAGAATGATTTGCATGAGCATGCTAGCAGACAGAGTATGGGTAGAATTTAAACAGGGACACCATCTTAATCAACATCAGTTATAGCCTTGTGCTCGCATACTTCCCCCATTCTGCAGGGGCACTTACTTATTATGAGCATGCATGTGACTCAACGTGGCTGCTGGCACCAGGACCTCGCTCCCAGTTTGGGGGCCATATGGTTTAATAGGATGAAAAATACTATTAGTTCTCCAATCCAGAATGCTGGATCTGGGAGCTTGCACATCTGGTGGGGAAATTATTTTAAGATCATCGGTGCACTTTAAGTCAGGTACCTAATTTAACCCATATGGTTGTCTGGTACAAAGCCACTTCACCTCTCTATTCATTAGTTTGCTTTGCAAATCCCCCTCATGATTCCCAGGTCCCTATAATGAAAATACTTGTTTTGAAGCACAGGGATGAATACTATTTTAATCTATGATAGATCTTCCTTGCCATAGAGTGAAATGTTAACATTGCACTTTACAGGTGATGTTTGCATCTGAATACTGATACTGACCTTAAAAATACTAATGACTATATAATTGCTGACCTTCTACTTATACTGTAATTAAAACTGCTTCAGCCTTTCACTTTTTTTCCTAACAACTGTTTTAATCAGCTGATGAGATGCAAAACAGATACAGAACAAAATTAAACAGACGGGAATATGTCTATGGTCCCTTGTACTTAATATTTTCATTGAATTTTAATGACTGTGCAAGACTAACACTGTCATGATGTCTTGTAATGTCTCCCTGCTGGGAATGGTACAGATATAAATATTAACTGTCATTTCACAATGAACCCCAATAGTTCACGATAAGAGTCCAGCTACAGTATATAGAAACACTGGCATAACAGTCACCCTGCTATAGGTACAG
>CM044434.1:152250935-152278589 GCA_024363595.1 Xenopus borealis
ATGGGACCTATTATCCAGAATGCTCGGGACCTGGGGTCTTCTGGATTTTTGTAATTTGGATCTTCATAGTTTGTCTACTAGAAAATCATGTACTGTAAACATTAAATAAACCCAATAGGTTAATTTTGATTCCAATAAGGATTAATTATATCTTAGTTTGGATCCAGTATGTATATATATATTTCCAACAGGAAAAGGAATGCACTCATTTGAGAGCTAGTGAGAGCAAAGTGATTTATATATTGTTTAAAAATATCCCAAAATGCCCAAGCCACGTATACACTTTATTGGACTGCACAAGGCAAATCCATTATGGAAAAGGACCTTGAATACTTGTAGATAATAAACTTGACGGTAGCAAGCAATACCAGTCAGCAGCATCAAGGGCAAATTTGGTCCTGAGTTGTATTAAAAGGGACCTAGATAAGCTGTACAGTTTTAGCCTCCAGTGCTCAAACAAGAGATTATTGAATTAGAGAGGGTCCAGAGAAGGGAAACTAAATTGGTAAAAGATATGGAAAATCTTAACTATGAGGCGCTTAAGGGGGTATATAAATATGCATAAATATATAAGGAGACCATATAATAATCTCTTGAATGCTTTACCATTAGGTCTTTCCAGCTGTACTGAGGCCACCCTTTCCGATTAGAAGAAAGGAGGTTCCATCTAAATATTCAGAAGGGGTTTTTTACAGATGAAGATGTGGAATTCTCTCCTTGAATCAATTGTTCAGGCTGATTCTTTAGAATCTTTAAGAAGGAGGTTGAATGTCTTTTTAGCCAGTGAGGGAATACAGGGTTATGGAAGATAGCTCATAGTACAAGTTGATTCAGGGATCAAGGCAAATTGGAGTATCTTCAAATGGTTTTTTTATTGCCTTCCTCTGTATTATCTAGCAGTTAGACAGGTTAAAATAGAATAGAGTTAAAATGTTGAACTTGAATGACGTGTCTTTTTTCAAACTTACTTTCTATGTATTATTATAATATACATATACATCCTTATCCCTGTTACCCATTATCCAGGACTTTTTGAATTACAAGAAGACCATCTGCCATTCTGGCTAGACTCCATTATTTATTTTAATTTATTAAGGAAACAATTAAAAAATGATTTCCTTTTTCTTTGTAATAATTAATCAGTACATTGTACTTGATGGTAACAAAGCTTCACGAATCCATATAGGAGGCAAAACAATGCTTTTTTTTTGCACAAATTATTTTTTTAGCAGACTTTAAGGTATGGTGATCCAAATTAAGGAAAGACTGGAATAACTCCAAGTCCTGAGCATTTCAGATAATCAACCTATACATAATATACCTAAATATCCTCACTCACAAGTACACAAATATTCTTATCTTCATTATAATGTATATTAATATGTAGCTATCTATATTTATATAATAGAATTATATTTGAATAGCAGAGAGTGGTTAAATATGGCCTTTGCTTTAATTCGTACCACTAATTCAACTTGTAACTTATATAAATATTTGTATTCCATGCACTGCAGCTTCACTTCTACAGACTTCTTTTTGTTTTACATTGCTTTCAAGCTTGTATTTCAGCTGGACATGTAAATGAATTGTGCACATTTAGAGGAAGATTTATGTATCACAGCTTAATTTCTGAAAATGTATTCTGTTAAAATTCAATGAATATTCACTTTACTAAAGTAATAATGTGCATATAGAACTGATAAGATTAGCTCTGTACTTACTGTGAGATCTTAAAAGTCAGAAAAAAATGGAAAAAAACTTTTTTGAATTGTATTGTTATAATTTTCTGAAGAATGCAGAAGATGCTTTATCGATAAACTAAGCAAAATACCAATTATTCAATCCATTTATTAATTTGGTGTTTACTGTTAAGGTAAGAAATCCCTGAAAAACAATGGGTGTTGTGCATCTGTATTGTGTTTTGTGTAACATTTCTGTCTATAGTGTCCTCAAAAGTGTTTATTAAAAGGATACTGTCATGGTATTTTTTCAAAACATCATCAGTTGGTGCTGCTCCAGTAGAATTCTGCACTGAAATCCATTTCTCAAAAGAGTACACAGATTTTGCATATTTAATTTTGAAATCTGACATGGGGCTAGACATATTGTAAGTTTCCCAGCTGCCCCCAGTCATGTGATTTATGCTCTGATAAACTTCAGTCACTCTTTACTGCTGTACTGCAAGTTGGAGTGATATCAACCCCTTTCCTTCCCCCCAGCAGCTTAACAACAGAACAATGGGAAGGTAACCAGATAGAGCTAATAACAGGTCCCAGAAAGCAGTTCCATCCTAAAGTGCTGGCTCTTTTTGAAAGCACATGTCCACGCAAAATGACCTGAGATGGCTGCCCACACACACCTATACATTTCTAAATTACAACTAAAATAATATATACTTGCTGATTCAGGAATTAAATATTATATTATGGAGTATTTGCAGTGTAAACAGTATAATTAAGAAATAAAAACTACATCATAAAAATCATGACAGAATCCCTTTAAAGGCCAAGGTCTGGGCAACCCAACTGTTATTTCTATAAGCTTAAATGAGGCATATAACTTTAAAAAACATTGATCTAAATTGTGATGGACAACTTTAGCAGAAAGCATTGTGCAGTTCAGGGATGCAAAGAGTCTTGGTTCAACAAAAAGCTTTAGAGAGCATTGGTAAGGCCCCATCTAGAATATGCAATTTTGGTCTTCATTGCTCAAACTGGGTATTTTTGAATTACAGGGAGCCCAAAAAAGGCAACTAAGCAGATAAAGGCTAACGAGAGTCTCAGTTATGAAGAACAACTAATCCAGTTGCGGATTCTAAACAAGAGGCATGTAATGGGAGCTATGATAATTACATATAACTATATAATACATTATTTAATGCTTTATTTTACCAATAAGTCATTTAGACAATAGTGGTGGGCGAATTTATTCGCCAGGCGCAAATTCACGGCAAATTCCCACGATTCGCCACAAGGGAATAAATTCGTGAAACCAGCAAAAATTCGCTCACTGGCGTAAAAAAAAGAACAAGAAGCGTGTAAAAAAAATGCGATGTGAGCCGAAACTTTCGCTGGAAATTCGCGAATTTTTCACTGAAGCGAAACGGGATAGATTCGCCCATCACTATTAGACAATCAAATAATAATACTAGTTATAATAAAATAAATTCAACCTTCAATAAGAATTAATAATGTGATAGTTGGGATAAAGTACTAGGTACAGTTTCATTTTTACAGAGAAAAAGGAAATCATAAAAAAAATTGTACTAATTAATTAAATGGAGTCCGTGGGAGACGGCCTTCCGGTAATTCACAACTTTATGGATAATGGTTTTCCAGATAATAGAACCTATACCTGTACTCTGTAGTACAAATTAGGTCAAAGGCACAGGTGTTAGCCCTGTTTGAAACTGCAAATTAAATCAGGTTTAATTAAAATGTAATCATTTTCCTTTATTTTACTGTGGGTTTTGGAACATTCCAGATAAGTGGTTTTCGGATTACTAAACACAATGCCAGTTTGAACCATTTCCCCCCCAAACTATTTCTAAGTAATTTTTTTAAAGGCTAGACCCCATTTCCAGGGAAAATGATGTGTCAATAAATGTTAGCTAAAATAACATAGGCAACTGTAAATTTCTCCTTTGTTTTAACAAGTAAAATCGAATAAGGTGTTTAAATTCCAATTACAAGGTTGTCAGCACAAAATTAGTACATGATGGGTTTAGAGATGCGTGTTGTTCAGAATTTAGCAAAGTGTGAAATCAGAATTAGACAAAAGGCTGAAATTGAGAACAGTATGGAGGAGAACAATTTTCTTCTTATATAGAAAACATAAGCAAGTGAAGATAAACTTGGCTAAAATTTTAATCTCTACCAGGTAAATGACAGTTCAGTGCATCAGCTGCATTGTAATTATTGAAAATATGACATACCTATATTTAATTCAGAAAAAAATGGTTTTAAAATGCCTTAGAGGACCTTTAAGGGACACAACTGGAAAACTAATCTTCAGAAATTCTAATATTGCCTGTAGCATATGATGGAGGCATTGATAGGGTACACAATGCTGATATGTATCAGGGTACAAACTGAGACTTCCTGAATATGTATTTCCATTGTACTTAAACCCTATGAGAGTTTATGTTTTCTTTTCAAATTGCATATTTGTAGGATTGAGATGTAGTCCCGTGGTAGCCATTAGAAAAAATTTATAAAATGTAAAGTTTGTTGATACCTTTTATTGGCTAACTGAATAATTAACAATTGCAAGCTTTCGGGGCACACAGGCCCCTTCGTCAGGCAAAATACAAATGAACATTCAAAGGTGTTTGAAGCAGTTGCTGGCGATAACTCACCTGTTAATGAATCTGCCCCATGTATCTTGTATTGTTTCCAATTACTGCTCATAGAAGCATCTGAGAAGAAGTATCTGGGAAAAACTTAAATTTTTGGCCTTGTGCAAATGATGAATTGTTATTGGAAGCAATAAGAGACATACTAAGTTGAAAATTCCAATTCAGCAATTAAATAGTTGAGTTTCAAATGTCATCTAAATTAATTTTGTCTCATTTTCCGCAGACTTGATTCCATGTTCCTTTGACTTTACACAGACTCTATAAAACCTTGTGCGACTTTCCCAAAGGTCTGAAAAATAGTGCAGCCTGACCTAACTTCTAAAATAACACGGCGGTGACACATTTAACAATCAAGGAACTTGTCTAAAGAAGTAGAAGGAACAGAAATAATTGAATAGTCTAGCTGCAAAAATAATAATTCTCCGAAGGACAACACAGAATGTCACAGACAGCTGGCCACATGAGACATAATTATATGGTACCAATCTTTTCAGTTCATAAGCAAAAATACAAGGGCTCATTTACTAAGTGACTATCATGCCTGCTGCAAAGGAGTCAGATACCAGAGGCAAAAAGACTTGGACTGTTGGCAAATTTGCCTGCAAATTGGTTAAACATGCACCTACAAGGAAAGGGATATCCCATGCCTTAAATGAACTGTTTTCAATTGAATTAGTAGGCACAACTAGATGCAACATGCAGTGGAAGTGCTGTACTTAAGGCTGTCACAATGTTTCTTTGTGTGTTTCACTGTGGTCAATTTTAATGCATTGACTACCCCTATGAATAAATAGGCTGTGTTTTTTCCTGTGCTCCCCTGTAGTTGAACACATTCAAACTAACCACATAAAGAAACTTGTGTGTGTAAGCCCTTAAGCTTTGTCAGGGCAGATGTTAAGTACAGGTCCTCTTTTGCATTGAGCCTTGATTCTCATGCACTAACTGCCAGATCGGAATAGATGATTTTTGTGCCTATTATTATATATATAATATTAAAAAAAAAAAAAAAAACATGAAGCTACCAGCCTATTGTTATAACCCTGCACAGTGCAAGAAAGACCTCAATGGCTAAGGCAAAACAGCAAGTACATATAAAATATGCTAGTACCCAGTTGCTGGCAGGGGAAAGGTGATGGTGGCAACCTCTGGCAGGAATCACGGGGTTAACCAAAAGTCAGGGATTAGGAAAGGAGCTGATTCTGCACTAGGCTGGGGTTACAGTGATAACCTGATGAATGCAGTTACTAGTGAAGACAGTCAGACATGCATGCCACTGTGAGAACTGAAACAGTCTTCTCCCTCCCCTGCTAGACAGAAACTGAATCTAATCAATGACCCAGGCAGCAGAGGTGCTATGAGCAGAGGCAAGAGGAGAATCCGTACTGGTCAGCTTAACGCAGAAGACAGTCAATGCAAGTACGTGAATCAGGGAACACTCTGAGTCATACATTAGAACACTTGCAGTACTTGAATTATAGCTGTGCTCGTAACAACTAGCCACTAGTGATGGGCGAATTTATTCGCCAGAGGCGAATTCGCGGCAAATTCCCGAGATTCGCAGCTGGCGAATAAATTCGCGAAACGCCAGCGAAAATTCGCCAAAAAAATTTGCCGAAAAAAATGAGTCACGCGACGCGCGTCAAAAACGACACGACTAAAATGACGTGACGCGCGTCAAAAACGCGACTCGTTTCGTGAATTTTTTCACCAATTCGCGAATTTCGCTGGAAATTCGCAAATTTTTCGGCGAATCGAAATGGGGGAGATTCGCCCATCACTACTAGCCACTCTGGGAACCAAATTGATCTGGCACTAGATTGGATATGGCAACCGTATGGTTAAACATAAGTATAAGCACATGACACTTTTAGATTGGATATGGCAACCATATGGTTAAGCAAAAAACTTAACGTTTAAAAAGATATACGGGAACTGAATGGTTAATAGAAGGCTTTACCCAAAATGCATTATGTTGATCACATGAGGTTTTAAATTGATTTACAATTGGAATTGTTCCTTACACTTGACAAAGGGCAACCGCCCGAAACATGTTGTGTATCTCTGTGCCCCAATAAAGTACACTGCAGACAAGTTTACTGCCTTTGGATTTGTTCCACAAACAAACTCTATCTATAACGAATACTTGGGATATCGAACACAGGATAACCCGTGGAATCAAGCCTAAAAAGAATCTGGTGAGCCACATCGAATTTCTCTTTTGATCTGGCAATGGTCAATGTCAGCAGAGGGTTTAAGAAATTTATGCGGTGCTCTGATAGGTTGGCTGATGTTTGAAAAACCCTTAACCATCCTGATAGGCCGAGCTGCAAGGTGTTCACATTAACTCATGCAGTACCGGTTGACATTATCCAGAAACCCTGACATCTACTCACAAGTGGGTGGCAGGACTCATGTCATTGATGCTGGGGACAAGACTGGGGTAACATTGTCCTAAAGAAACTGGGTACTACTGCTGGGAAACAGGGTCTAATAATGAAGGCTGTACCACTGTTTTTGGTAGGAAAACAATTAGAACATATTTATGTATAATGAGCCATTCTGTACCTTGCTACCTTCTTACAGAGACATCAAATATCGTCTCAGAAAATACTACATGCACCATTATCATTTTTAGGATAATGAGATATTTGATGTGTCTCTTCATTTGAGCAACACACTATATTCTATCATATATCGAGTAGCAGAATGTAATCTGCAGGAACCTATTTTAAGGTGGCAGATTCAAGGGGACAAAATAACTATTCATCAATTGCCTTCTGAGATACACCGAGACTTGTCTGACTTTACAAGTAGAAAAGCCTTGCAGAACTATATAGGACACCTGGGAACTTGAATTATGTGCGCATATTAAATATAGATGTGGCAGTAGAATTTATGCACAGTGATTAAATATATATGTGCAGGGCAATAAATATCTCAATCCATTAGATATATTTTCTGAATAATAATCATATAGGCAGAATGACACTCTCCTTCACAATAACATTTTATTCAGAGAATACCATTATTATTATTATCATCAAATCTACGAATAGTAGCGACAACACTGTAACTTATTTATTGCACATACATTTTTCAATAATCATCTGAAAAATGTCAAATAGTGATGTTTTTGTGGCCAAAAACACTATGTGCTAATGGCACATGGAGTGGTTTTTGCCAATTTGGCCACTTTGAAAGGAAAGACTAAACAAGACCAGCATTATCACAGTGTCTTGCTTTCCTAGTATTATTATTTTCTTGCAGGTAAGATATTTGTTGTTATAATCTGCTTTGTATTTGTAGGGGTCCATATGGGGTGAATGTCAAAGACTCTGTTGATAATTATAAATAAGAATAGTAAGATATAGCACAGATGTTGACAGTAGAACAAGACAATTGTGTCCGATGCTAATTTATGATCAGTGTTGCTCGACCTTTAGTCCTTCAGTTTGTAAGTACAAAATCAGAGGAAGAGTCAGTGAATATACAATCCCACTTTATTTAAATCAAAGGGCTTGCTTTGCAGGTCTTACAGAAACCAATGATAGTGGACATTAGCAAGGCTGATATATGAAATTAAATATGAATTGTCATACAGATAACTCAAATGCAATATATTTTGCTTATTTGTGTTTGTTGCGGATACAAATCTGTATAAAAAGGAGCACTGTATATCTGTAAAGATTTTGGGATACACAAGGCCAGATAAACAACAGATGCAAAAGAACATAGATAAATGAAAGGACAATGACCAGGTAAACAACAGATGCAACAGAACAGAGATAAATGAAAGGTTATGTTTGCTTACACAGGTCATGCCAGCACTTTTAGCCTTGACTTCATCTGGAATATCAAAACATTTCTACTGCAGTCCATAAAAAGGCTTTCTGGAGTAATAATAGGTGGAGTGCCATAATTCAGCTTCAGAGCAAGTCTTGCCATATTTGTAATACAGAATTTGAAATGAGGTGCCTGACAGAGCAATGTGATTGTTTTATATGAGGGCATTAGACATAAAGGCAAAGAACTCTATGGAAAGCTGGTGGGAATCTATGTTAACCCTGAACAAGTATTGAAAAACCAAAATTGTTGTTCAAAGAAAAGCAGAGCTGTTTTTAGGACAAGTCCAATCAAACTACATACATCTTGGAACCCACAGGTAGTACTTAAAATAGCAGGTAAAATTACTTTAAATAGGTATAGCTAGGTGACATGATGCCTATTTGAATGATGAAACATTTTCAGTAAATGCTTAATTATAAAAATCTTAGGCCAGTTTAACTACATTCAGTTGTAGTGATGTGCGGTTTGAGAAAAAAGTCGATCTCTCCCATCCCAAACATTACCCAACCCAGAGTGGCAGCTCAATTTATAAACCCGTGTCTGACCTGCCCATCTCTTATGTCACAAAAGAGATGGGGCAGGCAGCACCTATAAATAGAGACTGCTGCTGTTGGAAGCCAGTGTAAGTCAGTTTCTGTATGGCTTATAGTCATGAAGGCTACAGTTAGAAAATGTTGTATACCGTTACTAGCGTTTTTGTAAAATAGTCACCTTGCAAGAAATCAGATGGACCATGATCACCTAAGAACAAACAAGCCACATCAAAGATACACAATTCTTATCCTGTAATAAATAAAGGAGATAAGTATTTATTAAATAAAAAAAATGCTAACCTCTTGTTCTGCCTTACAGCTTTTTCCCCTTTCATCCACGAGATAGACGGCTTTGGAGAGGCTGAAGGTTTGCATTCCAGAACAACTTCCTTCCCTTTCGTTATGACAACTGTTTTTTGTTTTTGGCTTAACTCAAATGTTGGAGCTGAAGCTAAAATTATGAAAAAAAAGACAAAAACAGGAAAATAGATGAAATTTTAATGATCAGTAAATTTGAAACATCACTGTGTTGCCAAAAATAAATATATGCCTATCAAAATGAACCCTGGAGCTTTCTTCCATTAGATATATCACTACCTACTGTTAGGGCTACAGATATCTGGACAGAATACCTTCCTGAATTTTTTTCGTAGCATGTAATTATTTCATATTGTAGAGCTATGAAGAAATAGCAGCAGGCACTTACTCGGTTGAGCAGCAAGAAGTCTATTCTTGCGTTACATGTGAGTCTGGTGTAAAAGTAAAACTCTCAAATTTACAATATTAACCACAAAAAAGAATCCCACAGATTGAAGGATAAGCTTTGAACACCATCGGTGTTTAATTAATCATGAAAAATTAAAGTTTTTTTCCCCCCACAAAAAATAGTTTTTGCCCTTTAAAAGTGCAAAAAGAAAACAAATCTGATTTTAATAAATAACCTCCAAAATGTATATACTGCACTGTACTGAACATTTAAGTATGTTTACTGGTTAAGGACAGACTAAAGCCACTTACCTAAAACTTTAAGCTCTGCGCTGCCATAGATGATGCCATATATATTTTCTGCCAAGCACTGGTACATTCCCGCATCTGATTGATTCACATTATGGATTGTCAGCATTCCATTAACCATCTCAAACCTGTTCTGTAATACACAATAAAACTCTATTAATTCAGTCACATATAATACATTTACAGTTTGTAATAATAAGATCCGAAAATTCACTAGTGTTAGCTTGCGTTCGCCGCACTTTGCCAGGCGAATTTTCGCCAGCGCAACGCAAGTTCACTAAAGTGCGAATTTACACTCAGGTCGGCGAATGGTAGCCTAGTTGCGCTAGTCTTACTTCGCTAGGCAGATCGCTGTTACGCTAGCGAAGCCTAATTTGCTTACGGCGGGAACTTTAACTTATAATAGAAGTATATGTTACAGCCACTACATTCCACTACACAAGCCCAGGAAACCTTTAATAAATAAAATAAAGTTGTCCTTTTGCCCTACATGTGCCCCCTGTATAGTTGTGTTGCCATATGTTAGGAAATGTAGGGGGGAAGTAGGGTAACCCGCTCAAAAAATATCGATCTTTTTCAGACTATCACCCTCCTATACTAAAATACACCAGCGTTTTTTTTTCAACCTCCTATCTATTGTATTGAACTTCGCTTGGTCAGACCAGGCGAAGAAACGTCTAGCGTAAGTGCTAACGTTCAGGAAAATGATCCTTCGTCAGTGTGCAACTTCGCCTGGCGTAAGGGCGCGAAGTTGCGCAATTCTATCTACTTCACTAGTGAAAAATCGCCAGAGTCCATGTTATTGAATTTGCGAAGTTGCAAAATGATGTCATGCTGGTGAATAAGCGCTAGCGTTAGATGCTTCGCGCTTTAGTGAATTTGCCCCTGAGTTAGCAACATAAACGCTATGTTACGCTTGACGCTATTAAAAATGATTATGGTTATAATTGGATTAACTGGTGTACTTCATAATAATGGGGAAAAAAATCTTGACTTTACTCATAATTGCATTTTTCTTATTTATTAAAATTCTCAAGTTGGTTCAGATCTATCAATTAAAAACTTCACAAGGAGCACAGGGAAATGAGAAGAGAACTCTATATTAATTCTAGCACAATGGGGTTATGTAATGAAATACACAAAATAGTCTTGTAAACCAGAGAAATCAATCAGTAAATAGCATTTACTGGATACTTGTTAGAAAG
Organism: Xenopus borealis; assembly: GCA_024363595.1. Lineage (NCBI taxonomy): Eukaryota > Metazoa > Chordata > Amphibia > Anura > Pipidae > Xenopus > Xenopus borealis. Next base: position 152,261,891 of record CM044434.1, read on the forward strand.
CAAACATCTGATTTGTTGGTATGGGTTATGAGACCTAGCACAGACTTTGCTGCCTTGTAAATAACTTTAGATTTTATAAAAATACAGGCAAAACAAATCCCCTAAACAACTACTGTTACTTCTTGCTCAGTGAAGGCAACACAAATTCTTAGGACTGAGTCTCATGGGTTAACAGTATATGAATATTCCCTGGAAAAGAGATTAAGCAGCAGTTGTCTGCACTGTGCAAATCTGACAGGCTCAGCTATAATGACATATTTCTCTGGGGCTAAATGTCACAATTGCACAATACTTATACATTTCTCCAATGTAATACTGTTTTCTCATGAGAAACTTAGAAGCCGGGATGCAACATGGCATCTTTATTATACCAGTTTGCAGAGAGATTCAAATCCACATCTTAGTGAGGCAGAAGTAGAAAAGAATGCTACAGTGCAGCACATTGGTATCAAGAGCTAATTCCTTATAAAAGGAATTATAATTAGTGCTTAGTGATGTCATTTATGTGACATGACATGGCAAAACCTGTGTATTTTTAAAACAATGCCATTTTTTTTAATAAATATAAGGGTGTTATATATCAACTTGGCATTCCATGACCTATATAGATATGAAGCTTGTTGGTTACTTCTATCCATAGAGTTTATTATTTACTTTATAACCATGTTTATATTTTAAAGATCAGGGAATGAATGCCTCATAAAACCTAAATCAAAAAAAGTATCGTCCAGTCCGACTCTGGGCCCAGGACCTGCTTTACCCAGGCCAGGATTTGTGTCCAGTGAGTCTTCTTGATAGAATTCATTGCCTTGGAGCTTGGGCACCAGGACTGTTGTTATTATCTGGTGAGCCTTATTCTGCTATAAACTGCTGATTATTTTTGCAACTGAAAATTTTAGACTTAAAAGTACAAAAACCAATATTTCTGTGAATCTACTTCTCACCAGATGCTTGTTTGTTCCAGAATGTTTCTGTATTTGCATTTCCAAACAAGCTATCTAATTGCACTGTACAATACCTGTGGCATCAAGGGAAGACCATTCTTTAGCCAACGATATACAGGCCTTGGCTTTGCTTCAGCTTTACATTCCCAATGAAGCTGTTCTCCACTATCCAACTGGGTGTCATTAATCTTCTCAATCCACTGAGGCTGTGCTGGAAAGAGAAAAGTAATTTCCAACATTTAATGAAGTAGGAATGAAAATAAATGCTTCTGAAACTATTTAAAGTGAAATTGGATTCTAAATTTAATTTATTTGACACATTTGGTTTGACCACAATAGAATCACTTTGGAAACTTTATATGCATTCAATGTTAGCTTCGAGCAAATGTCCAGACAACTTGGTTAGTATAGGGAGCTCATAAATAAAACCTAATATGTCTTAAATTTCCCAGTTCCTTTATTAAATGTGTTGTTTCAGGAGCAAATGCAATTAAATGAAATTGGGTTTTACTGAAGTTCTCACAGTGAGTCAATAAACCATTCACTTTATGTTTTTTAAACAAAATACTATACTTTCATTAAACAAGAAATTTCACTACAATTATGGATCAGCTCAATAGGATTTAGTCAGATGTAGACAAGCCTGATTCTATATCAACTAACTGAAAAACTCTGCTAATAAGCCTGCAGCAGAATGTGATGGAACCAAGAAGGAAAATGGGATTTTAGAGTTCTTGCAATGATGAGAGCCTCAGCCATATGCAGTGGCCCCTTGAAGGATATTTGATCATTGAGTTTTACTTTGTTTGATATTGTTTGCTGAATCACTTTACTAGTAGCATCTTGAGCACTGGTTAAAGGTGTGACCAGAGTTTTCCAGTATTTCTTAGGTAACCTATACATTTAGCTGGTTACAGCATCAGCTTATTACCATCTGGAACCTAAACAAAGGTGATCACTCAGTTCTTAATTGGTTGTAGATTATTGTGGCATGGATTTTGTGTAGCAACACATAGTAAATGTTTGTGCCTCTGAGAGATCATGAGTTTGTAGGCAGCTAATAAAGAAACACAATCAAAAGCCTGTACTAATACTTTCATCTACAGTATCTAGACCTCATTAGCTTATTTTCAGTATTAAAAGGCATGTAGTATTAACATTATCCCAACTGTTTTGTGTTTCACCTCTGACAACAAAATATGGACTTTTGCAGTTAGGCATATATTGCATGTTTACCTTCAAACCATTATTTTGTCCCCCCCTGGAGTACTTTAGCTTTAACAGTGGTAAAATAAACTATATTTATGGTAGTGGGATTCATAAGCTGATGAAGAAGAGCCTGCTGTTTTCATTAATGACTCAGCTGGAGTAAAATCAGTTGGGTCATGTTCTGAAGACTATTTGTGAACGAAACTGAGGATCTTTGTGGTAGCTTAAAAAAGGAATACTAAATGAAGCAAGAACCTTGACATGGTCCCCTGCTGGAGGATTGTTGCTTGAACAATTCTATAATCTCTCTTTGAGAACAAATATGATGAGGCTTTATGTAGAGGTTATCTCTTGTGACCTTGGCTGAGAGAAGAAAAGGATTACATAGCCAGTAAAGTCACCAAAAGGGACAACAGGAAAGTTGATAACTGACTGTGAGGTCACTTGCCCAATGATAAAAATACTGCAAAGAGCCCAACAAAGAGAAACGGTGAAAGTGATAGGGATTGATGAGAGCAGTGGGATTCTCTGTCGATAAATAAAAAAGGAAGGCTATAGCAATCCCCATTTAACTAGAGGTTTATCTTAGAGGTGCCCTCACTGTAAACAAATGCTCTTCCACCATAGCATAACTGGATGCATGTACATCATAATCATAATTTCATTCTAGGCACCTAAACATTCAAATAGAAAGAAACAGCTTTTAAATATTGCTCATGATGTGCCACCTCCAGGCTCACAAGTACAATATTTACAGAAGAACTTTTTTTTAAGATACAAACACACCTGCAAATGACTCAATAAAAGTATTGCAGTCTGCTACATATTGCATTGCAGTACATTCTATATTACTTAGGAACAGCTCATTAAGCAGCAGAATTATCAAATATTACATGTTGTTATATGGAACTAAAAGGGTTTTTTGATGTCCTTAAAGTATACCTGCTCTCCCATATAGTGGAGGCACAGGACTCCTGTAGTGCCACACACAACTAAATGTGTGCAGAAGAGGGCTTTATATAAAATACCCCTGTTGCATTTCTCCTTCTCTACTCTCTTTCAAGTCCTAAATAAGTAATCTGAACAGAAATGTAACTCTGAGGGGTCAAATAATAAATAAGAATCTGAATTAGAATTTTTTTGTCAAAACTCTCAAATTTGAATTGGGAATAATCCAAACTCAATTAAAATTTTAATTCAAATATGAAAATTGAGATTTGTCAAACCTTGACCCTCGGAACAATTCAAATTCAAATATTGGCCACTTAAAACCTGCCGAGTTTAAGAGGTCCAGTGACCCATTTGAAGATGTTAATAACCTTCCACCTAGAAGAATAGTAGGATCCCGGGGGTGGCCTTTCATAAAATGGCAAATTTTTTATTTACTACACATACTACTAAAAACTATATTATTATGAAAAGTATTGGTTTACATGAAGTAGGGTTTTACATATGTGCTATTATACAATTTCTTTGTATAGAGATCTACTGTACATTGTCTGTGGGTATAGTTTTCCTTTAATATATTTTGCTGGATTGTAGTGTGTGTGAATGTTATAGGCGCTTAGATAAAGGCTCTACTGTATACATAACTTGCATGCATCAAGATAAAACCCAATAAATTAAACAATTTGATAAAAGTAACCAAAGTGCCCTGGAAAGACTTTTTAGTTTGAATTCATGAAACCACAATTGAGATGAGATTAACACAGCTAAAATAGACATGCATCAGTATATCTATCTAAACCTTTTGAATGGACAGCAGAACATTTTATTTATTGGTTTAATATTCTTTTCCATATCCAATTTACACTTACATATACCCCGCTGTTTATGTTTTGTGGTTTTGCTTATTAATTAGTTTGAACCTCGACATGGCAAAGAATGGTTTGTCCTTTTGTGAGCAGCTTTTTATGCACTGTTAATATTATTATTGTATTGATTCTAGTACTGTAATTTGTAATTGTACAAAGCACTGCATTGTTGGTGATGTTACATCAATAAAAATACATAAACTTGAAGGAAGAAACTAAACTACCTCATTCATGTGTCCTTACACTATTCTCTTTGATCAGCTTTACTGAAGCCCAGGTCTCCATCACAGTATCCCTTCTCATGCTACCCAACTGTATCCCTGAGTTACGCCAAACTACTTTGCCCCACTATTCATGGTCACTCACTGAACCCTTGGCTGGGTCAGGTCTCATGTCTTGAAATTCCAAAATGCTCAAGATACTTTCCACCACACTTTCATAACCGTCTTCTGTAATATGTTGTTTTACTATAGTAATACACACCTAAAATCTGTTCTATCTGCTTCACACCTTAGGTGTTGTTTCTCCATTTGTCATTAACAGTTTTTTTGTAAACAAAATGCTGTATGTTTATATATCAATGCCAACATTACTTTTTTATAATCAGCTTTGAAGAAGGAACTGCAATGTTCTGAAAGCTTGCTGTGATTATCATCTTAGTCAGCTAATAAAGGTATCACATTTACACCACTTTTGTTATGCTTCATTTCAAAAGTCCTACCCTATAACTTTTTCATTGGGTTAACACTGTACAAAAAAATATTATTCGGGTGCCTTCAAATGCTCCTGATCAAAATATTCTGGTCACAATATCGGTCGGCTCCCACCATACATGCTCCCATCATCTGATTTGCATAGCTTTTGGCTAGCAGGTAGGGTAACCAATTCCTGTATCACTTTGATATAGTGCTGGAAAAAGAGTGGCACTTTGTTTTTGCCTTCCACCATAGGAACAGGGTAGATGTATACTTTGGGCCTGGGCATGGGCCCAATTAAAGTCAGGGTACAGGGCGCCCTGAATGATTCATTAGACAGTGGCAGGTGCAGCTTCCGTACCAGTTAAGGAGCCGAAACGTTGAGAATAAAACTTCACCTGTAATTCATATATGGTTATAGTATTTGGATCAATGTTAATTTAAAAAAAAAAAAAAAATATATATATATATATATATATATATATATATATATATATATACATACACACAGTGTGCAAACAAGCAACACTCCAAAGACTTCATTTTGAGAAAATAAAGGTGAAGTTTTATTCTCAACGTTTCAGCCCCAGTTAATATATATGTATATATATATTTCTTAGCTGTTGGCAGCCGCACTCTATTTTAGCGATGTTTGAGGTGCACAATATATATATAATTTTTTTTAAATTAACGTTGATCCAAATACTATAACTATATACAAATTACTGTGGTTTCAGGTTTAAATAAAATTAAATAATATTAATTATAATAATATTGATTATAGTATTTATTGAAGAGGTTTGAGGATGTAATTGGTTGATTTACAAGCACCTACAAGCACCTAACACTTAACAGTAATACAAGTGTTTTTTAGTCTGCCACATGGATCTTTACCTACAGCTGGACACTCCAAGGCTTATTTACAAGATATAAAACACAGGTGCTAAATTTTAAAACAAGAGCAAAGATCTGAGAGTATTATTGGTAGATCCATAATTTTGTTGGTTTATGCCATTTGCATTGTGCCATTGCTCATACTTTTTCTTAATTACTGTCTTGTATTCACATTTTCCTTCATTATAATAGGGATGGTTACTGTCATAATGACACAACGTGGGAAACAGTGACTTGTTCACTCTGTAACTCACTGGGGAAGAACAAAGGGGATTAAACATAAAAAAGGAAGAAGCAACACAATGCCCATGATTACAAGATTACAAAGACAACAAGAATAAATACAAATGTCCCATGGAGAAATGATTTGGAAAATCAAGGGGAAAAAAAATAAATAAATATATATATATATATATGTATAAATACAGAATTGCAATGGATAGAAAATGATATGACAATCACATTTGAAAATCTTCTGCAGCAGTGATAGCTACTTAATGAAGGCAGTGATAATACTCTCTCCCTGTCCTTCTGTCTTTTTGCCTTTTCATTTTTTTTGCACAACACAGAGTCCCAGCAAAGCATCTTTGTATATATATAAACTAAGCAAAGGTGGCCAGTGTCAGACTGGCCCACCAGAATACCAGGAAAACTCCCGGTGGGCCAAGGTGTCAGTGACCCTCATGCTGCTAAACTTTTGGCCTATTTCATGGCCATTCCCAATTTCTATGAGAACAAAGAGGCTAAATAGAATGAATAATAGATTATAGTATGTAAAGAAAACAAACTAGGAGAATAGAGGTTGATTGAGGAGATGAAGAATATTAGTATAGAGAGTGGGCCCCTGGTCTAAGGTTTTATGGTGGGCCCCTGTCTAAGGTTTTTGGGTGGGCCCCTGGTGTCCCAGTCCGACTGAAGGCGGCACTCAGTTTATCAGAAGTAACAGATATATTATAGTATCAATTCATCATGAAATACAACCTGCAACTTTTGGGCATACATCATGCCCTTTTTCAAGCAGCACAAAGTAATCACGGTATCTCAGGTGAGTATATAAAAGCAGAGACCACCCAGATGGTAAAGTCGCACATGTCACAACATAAATCCTCTGTCAATTTGGGAAATACCAAACTCCCTGTTTCGAAACATTTTTTAGAATCTGGCCATAATGCAGATCAATTGAAATTCATGGTGTTGGAAGGAGTTCCGAGAAGTATGGTGGGTTAATAAAATGAACTCAGTAGTGCCCCATGGACTCAACAGGAATTATGATCTATCTATATTTGTAAGCAAACTAATAGAGATATTAAAAATCTTGATTCTCTCTACGTTTTAGGTATGAATAAACTGGAGTATTGATATATGAAGTTAAAATGTAAGAGGATTATGGCAGAGTTAAGTGTTAAATGTGTTATATATTTGCCATGATGATGTCATTTCCTTTTAAATGCATTTATATACTCACCTGAGATACTGTGATTACTTTTTGCTGCCTGACAAAGGGCATGATGTATGCCCGAAACGTAGCAGGTTATATTTCATGATGAATTGATACAATCTGTTACTTCTGATAAACTGAGTGCCGCCTCTGCTCATTTTGAACGGTTATATGTGGAAAAAGTTGGAACCTCTCTCTTTAAGGCTGAGCACCAGACAAAAGTTTTATACATTTGCATAGCGAGTGCTGCTGTATACTTGTTAGGAATCAATTTGGACATTTTCCTTCATTATAAAGTTTGCTCCTTGTAATAAGAATTGTAATTTTAAAGAGCACTTACTGTAAACCTGGAGTTGACCTCGGAAAGCATTTTTGCCTCGAGAATTCTCTGCTTTACATTCATATGTGCCGGCGTCTTCCAGTTGCACATTTGGAATCTCAAGAACTGCCTGTGCTTTTCTTAAACGTGCCTTACTAGGAATGAAGCCACTCACTTTTCTCCATGATATTGTAGGAACAGGACTGGAAAAGATCATATGAACATGTGTTATTCATTTTCATATGATTTCTTAAAGTAATACTTTCACGGGAAAACATGTTTTTTTTTCCAAAATGCATCAATTAATGGTGCTGCTTCAGCAGACTTCTGTAATGACATCCTTTTTCAAAAGAGCAAACAGATTTTTTTAGTATAAATCTGACATGGGACTAGACATCTTGTCAGTTTCCCAGGTGCCCCCAGTCATGTGAGTCATGCTCTGATAACCTTCAGTTACTCTTTACTGCTGCACTGCAATTTGGAGTGATATCACTCCCTCCCATCTCCACCAGCAGCAGCTGAACAATGGGAAGGTAACTAGATAGCAGCTCCCTCGAAGATATAAAAATAAATGCCCCACTGCGACTCCTTCAGTTACATTGAGCACTGCAGGAGAAACAATAGCCTGTCAAAAAGCAGTTCCTAAGTGCAGCACTGGCTCTTTCTGAAAGCACATGACCAGGCAAAATGACCAGTGATGGCTGCCTACACACCGATACTGAAACTAAAACAATACACTTGGTTGGGTTAGGAATAGCATTTTACATGGTAGAGTGAATTCTTTGCGGTGTAAATAGTGTAATTTAGTAGAAACTTAATGACAGAATCCCTTTAAATAATTTTAGCTAAAATTGATAACACCTTGCATGCCTACAGACACATTACAAATAAAAAAGTCAGCTTTTTCCCCTTTAATAGATGATATAGATATATGGGCAAATTACAATTTAAAATGTCAGAAAGTGGTGGAGGAATTACACTACACATTTAGAAGTTACAAGAAGTAAAAGACTGATAATTCTTTGCAATAATTCTGTAATTGGTCTGATAAAAAACAAATGTAAATGGCATTATACAGGGTCCAGTATATTGCTCATAAGAAGGAAATTGACTATAGTATAAATTGGCATCCATACAAAGGAGACCTGGAGATCTGCTCCATAGCAAGTAAACAGAATAAAATTAGACAAGGAACACGAATACATCTTTTATTCATCATTTTGTCTAACAGTGGTTATTTTTTTTGCTGAATTTCTGAGCTGTGATTCTGCACTAAATTTACAGCTCTATCCAGAATATTACACTGTAACGAGATGCACACATTACACTGGAATCTTCATGTATATGTTTGCTGTGGGAGAAAGGCAGCCCTGCCCTTACCACCAACAATAGCACAGGAATCATATACAGGACTCTCCTGCAGCCTGCACGTCATCTTTCAGACACACAAGTACATCTATGTGCCCCTTCATGAATACAGCACTGATGGACACAAGTATCACTTTACCCATAGGACAGGGACAAGTGTACATAAAATATGGGAATCTATGCCTGTTTTTTTCAGCTTGCAGGTTTTATTACCCACAATGCAGCATTCCCCCCCCCAAAATTCAACCATAGTTGAAGTTGCAAGGGATTACATTGTAGATGCTATTGTGACCAATGTGTGTTACCATGATACACATATTGTACAAAAAAATGTTTGGGTGGTGTCTCATGTACCATCAAAATGGGTGTTTGCATGCTGCTGTCAACTGATGCACCGAGCATTGTTAAACACAACCGCTGACTGCACTGGTGGTCATGCAACCTTTCTGTCTGGCCAAACAAATAAAGAAAAAAAACCAAAGCAAATATTAAAAAAAGTTCTTATTAGAAGCCATACAGTTGCAGGTGATTGATAAACAATATGCTTTTAGTGCCCTGGGTACTGTACTTGGTTGCAGGGTAGTTCATATGATGCACAGATGTCTATATATGTTGAAGCAAAGTACAATTCAAGGATAAGTAGAAGGTTAGGAAAGGTGGACAAGAAAGCAAAACGCATGACCAGGAAACATGTCAATGTAAAAAAAAGATCATATTTGGTATTCTAGGTGCAGGCAGGTATTTGAGATGGCTTAAACCAAGGTTTCAATACCACTTGATATGGAAAAAATATTTACCTGCCTTTCAAATAATTGTAAACATGTTGCAAATGATAATTGCTTTAAAGATCTGGCAGAACCATACACTTTGTGACATGGATTGTCATCTTGCCCAAAACTTCTTTATTTTGTACTGTTTAAATTGGACTTTAAAAAACTACTTTTGTGAATGCTATCGAAGGTGTACAAGAAAACAAAGGTTTTAAAACCCTTTTATTAGGAAAACATATTTTTGTCTACCCCTACCTGGAGCCAATTAATTGTAAACACACTGCATGTGATAATTGCTTTAAAAAACTTTCAGAGCCGTAAACTGTGTGGCATGGGTTTTCATCTTGCCACCAAACGTCTTTTTTATACTATTTAAACTGGACAAACTACATTTCAAAATGCTATTTATATGAATTTTCTAGGTGAGCAGCAGAGAAAATCTCATATCTCCGTGCACTATAAGTCCCCCTTCCCTTTATATTGACAGGGCTACAGAATTTACAACTGCATTTTTATGTACTTTCTGTTACTTGAAGACTGTTTATTTCTGCCCATGAAACTTTTGTAGAAGCCATTTCTAGGTCTAATCAATATCAATTTCTTCATAGCCATTCCCTATAAAAAAGTTTTTTTGTGCTTTATAGTCAGGTGTGCCCCGTGGTCTGAAAACACAGGTAATGGCAAAACAGAAAATGTAATGAATATTGGTAAAGGAAGAAAAGCCAGCCACAAATTAAATGGAGTTTTCAGTAGAGCGATAAATTAGATGCGGCATACAATGTCATTGTAAATGGAAAAAGCATTTGGTCAGACACAGTAATAATACAAATGATCTGATTTTCGGCTAATGGCTGGAAAATGAGATAAGAAGCAGTTGTACTCTAAAAATATCTTTATGTTGTTGATTGATGGAGTTGGCTCACATAACCTTTAATTGCTTGATGGGACAAAGCTTTTTGTTACAGTGATGTTTTATTGCCGGAAAGCCATGATTAAACATGTCTTTTTTTCTTACAGGACCATTTCTACTCATCCATGCAAACATTTTCATTTTATTGAGCTTTGAACACAGTAATATGCAATGTATTTGTCAATGAAAGTTCCTCAAGTTCTTTACCTAACTAATTTTAAGACAGAAAGAAAATTGTGTCACATTAAGAAACAGCTAAACTCTGCTAATATAAATGTTATGGTATTGTGACAGTCCTTCTGAAGAGCCAACACTTGGGTTTAGGGAGAGAGACAGATGTAAAGAGAGAACAAGATGGATAGAGATGGCAAATTGAGTATGTAAAGAGGAAGAATAATGAAATGTTGAAAAGAAGGAGCAATGGGGAGATATACTAGAGGAAACATTGAGAGGAAGAAAGAGGTCAATGAGAGAAATATAGAGCATTAGTCAAGATTCTTCTATCATGAGAAGTGATGCTTAGAACACATTCATATAGTGGCCATTTTAGGACATCCTCAAGTGATTTGGATTACAATAGCTACAATATATATACGCCTTTCACTGTCACTGTCACTGTCAGTTGTCAACTTTCAGAACAAATGTATGGAAAACTGTTCTGCTGCCTCCCAGTAATTTGCCTTAGTTGCCAAGGCTCAGTGCTCAGACCTCCTTCAGCTTCCCTCCTACATAGGATGTCTGCCCTAACTCCTCTACTTTTCTAATCATAACACACTCCCTAACCCTAAGGTTGCAGTTAGTGTTAGCATAAGCATCAGGATGGAGATGAAGAAGTAGTAAAGCAATAGGAGGTATGATTGGCATTTTCAGGGACATGGCATGGAGAAGCTTGAGGATGGTCGAGGGATGGCAGGAAGGAAAGGGGTAAGAATAACAGAAGAATCAGTTGACACTTGAATGGGCACAGTGCAGGGAAGATGAATCAGGAAAGATCAAGAGATATATAGAGGGTGAATATGGAAAATCATGCAAAGTGGAGGAAGGAGCATGATGTCTTTGGATGCAACCACTGGACCAGACTCCCTCTCCACATAGGCAATAGTTCTGAATAAAAATATTTTTCAGTGCCACTCGGTGCACATTATCTCCCATTGCTCGTCACAGTAAGGGGCAGGGGTGGCATTTGCGCATGCTGCCAAGTCACAGCGAAGGTGGCTGGGGGCCCTGGAGGGTCCTGGGGCACCCAGTCCTACCCTGTTATAAAATGTAGGGGAGAAGCGGGGTACCCCAAAAAAACAACTAGACCCATGCAGGATGCTAGCTGGTGTCCCTATTTATCACATTTAGGGAGGCTTTTCTGATAGTTTAGGAACATATGAATTAAAGCAAGAAACTTAAATTAAATTGAAAACCTCCTGTAAAAGTGCTCACAAAGCACCACATTTATATGCAGTATGTGACTGACATACAAAAACCTACTTAACAGGTTTACGTAGGAACTAATGGTGAATTTCAATAGGAGATTTTGACTTTTTAAGCTGCACAGTTCTAGTTCTCTGAAAGATTCTCTGCACAGCTCTGCATTAACTCACAGCACTGCAGAAGCAAATGTCAGAATCATGTCATCCTTATTTTATCACTGGTGGGTGTCATGACAGAATTAAAGTCTTAGTGTAACCATTGACACTACTTACTATGCATCGTCTTCTCTGCAGAGATTAATGGGGCAGCACTGAGCCTCATTTGTGCCAGTATTCATAATGCTTTTGCTGTTGTGTATAAAAGCCCCCTCCTCCAAAAGCAGCTTTTTTCTAAAACTTCTAATTAACATTTTCTACCCTTAAATTATCACCTCCTCCAAAGAATTGGAATTATTCATGTGCTCAGTGATGGCACTAGTATTGTGACACCATGCTGTTGTGTTTGGGCACCTCTAAATAGTTTTATATAATGAATGTTTCACAGAAGTGATAATAAAAGATCAGAGTTTGAGAATGACTAACACAGGTTAAATAAACTGCTGTGATCTGAAGATTATATGTGAGATTGTTAACCTCGCCTTTAAAATGTGTTATATGCTGAACATAAATGTGCTTTAATTAAATACAGTGAGGTCAGCTGAAGACTGGAGCTATTAAAGTCAACATGTAAACTTTGCATTAATTAAACATTATCTCTTTATACCTTTCGCTTTTTAGGAAGTCTATGAAGAATGATTCCTCTTCTTCTTTGTGGGTGGAAAACAGGAGTACAAAATATATTTTTAGCCAGCAGTGATCTCTTTTTATTGTGTATACAAATTACAGCAGTAGCACTGACGCATTGGCTACGCAAAAGGTGACCATCAAGATATTGACCAATCACCCCAAATTACACTGTCTACACATGTAGTAGTCAGAACATATGGTAACCTGATTTTCTATTTTCAACAGGGGCAGTATCAGACCAGAATTTGTTGCAAAATACAGATTAAGCAATTATTGTTGTTCCACAAGGAACACAACAGAAAAACATCTCAAAGCATTCATTTAATGCCAACATTTGTGGTAGTTATAATTTCAAATAAAGACATGGTGACCCATCTGCTTTTAATGTCTAAATCAAGCTTGCTCAATCTGTAACTTGCTAGCGTTTTCTGTATTTGCAAATACACATTTCTTTAACATTCTTTTTTACCACTACACACACCCATATTCACATTTAGGGCCCTTACACACTGCACTCCCCATCATTCCATTTTGCTGAGTTCAGCAGGAATAGACTCACTCAAATCTTTTTAATGGGCCTATACTCACACAACTGCATGTATGCTGCATTTTTCCTGCGTTCGGCGCCTACATGCGGTTGTGTGAGTAAAGGCCCATTGAAAATAATTGAGTGCATCTATTCCTGCGCTCCCCCGCGGCTGAAAGCAGCAAAACTGAAAGCTAGTTAAAACGCCCTTGTGTAAGGGCCCTTATAAACACACACACCCAGGTGCAACTATGTATCACATTCCATCTTCATTTTAATTACACTTCACTATCACAATTCATATGGGCGTTGGTTTGGGCAGTCTCTCCCTCTTAAAAGCCCCATGAGTAGTGATGGCCGAATTTCTTTGCCTGGCTCAAATTTGCGGCAAATTCCTACAATTTACCGCCGCCGGCGCTCGTTAAAAGTCCAAGAATGCACACCTGCGTCCAAAATTAGAGGCCTGCATTAAAAACGAGATGCCCAGGAAATTTGTGAAAAATTCGGCAAAGTGAAGGGCTCACTACAGTCAGTGGGGGAGGATTTAGCTCACAGTTTGAAACCAAGTCACAGGAGATATTCACACAAAGCAATGCTAATAAGCAGAGAGGTAAAATACCGTTTATACTATGATTAGAGCTGAATAAGTTAGGGACCACCATTTGGGGTTTACCTTGATGTGGTATGGTGGCTTATCAACTTTATGATCATAACTTTGCAACAAAAAAAACTTTTTTTAAAAATACATGTACTGGCATATTTACTGAATTATTTAGACCGGGTTAAATATTTTTGAAATTTGGCCTTTGGTGTGTACCCACACAGTTTCTGTATGTGGACTGATCCTTTGTTCAGAAAATAACTAATAATATAAGATAATAAATCTTATATATATATAATAAATAAATAAAGATATTAATATAAGATAATAATAATCTTAAACTATTGTTAATTATTAAAAGTTGAATGCATCATTAAAACACCTTCTATGCCTAATTGTTACATTTTTATATCTGTCATAATAGCACTTTGTAATGTTTTGGTAAGTCTGCTAATTCTTTAATAAAATTAGATATTTTAATTCGTTCAAGAGTAATTATTTTTTCCTCATTTGTTCTGTTTCAGTTCATATATCTCTTCCACTTGCTTCTTAAAACTGCATAGGTTTTTCTGGACCCTTACCCTTTTTCACGTCTTCCCAGGCTCTCTGCATGGCACCTACTCTATGGTACGTAAATGCAGCAAGTAGATGCTATAGGGCCCCTCATCACAAGTGGAGGTCTCTTTATTAAAAGTTGAAGTTTAGTTGTTTTGTAGCTTTCTGAAACCTATAATAAACTCATTTCCATGAATGTCAGTCAATTTTCAAAAGATAAAACACAAATAGGGAAACTTTTTAATCTTTTTACATGATAACTGCTACAAATGCCAGTGTCAGAAACTGAAAAGCCAAAAAGCTCTAAAACCATAAAACAAAATAAGATTTTCTAGTTGTAAGTGGGGCATCTGCCATTGACTTCTTCATGATTTTGACAGGTTTTAGCTGGAGTATTTTTGGATTCGGAATTGTCACAGTTTTGTCACATAATAAATCTTTGAACATTACACATTTTCCCCTAACAACTTTTTTAGATTTTTGCAAAACACCCAACCTGAGAAAGCCACAAAATGAAGAGCAAATATGTTCTTTTTCACTGAAAAATTTGCAAAACAAAACAATTTGCTAAACACGTTGAAATCTATAGACATTTGTAGCCAAAAGTTTTTCCAAACTTGTCAACTTTTTTTGAAGAGTCCATAGGAATTTTTTAATGGAGAAGCCTGGCAAAAAATTTCACTGGTCCTTCACTGGTCGCAAGTAGTTTCTTTGTCTAGCCTTGAGATTAGGCCCATCTGTTCAGCAGTATTGTAGTGTTTTTAAAAATATAGAGATGATGCAGATCTCTAGTAAAACCTCACCTTGAGTATGCAATGCAGTTTTTTTGGTTTTAAAGAAGAAAGATTAGTTGGAAAGAGTGAAGAGATGTGGGGATCATTGGTCTAGTGCCAACCTTTGATCCATAACAGAACACATTTGATAAATTGTGTTGATTTTCTGAATTTGATTGATCCTAACATGACTGATATAATGCAATCAATGTTCTTCCAAGAGCTACAACACATTTTGTAAAGCATCCCAATGATATTTCCCATCTAAATTCTAATGGTGCATTATAGCGGACTAGAATTTCTTCAGGCATTCACTGTGTTTGTAAACTTGTAGTAATTGTAGAATTTACTATTTGATATTTGCAAAACACCATACAGAAAGCATCCAAAACCCTGAGATCTAAGTTTTAAGATAATGCAGTTAAATTAGTGTCATTGCCAGGGGGCGGTAGGAAAACACTGAGCAGTGCAAGCTGGGGAATAGTTGAGATGGGTTTGATAAGAACATATTCGGAACATTACATCTGTACAATCTCTAGAGGGCAATTGCTGTCAACATAACAGCAAAGAATGGGCCTAATTTATTTAACGTGCATTTCCATGCTAAAGAAAAGATAATTTGTTGAGCAGAAATGTGTCATATACCAACAGAAGTGTCAACTCACAGGAAAGAGAAAAATGATTGCTTATTAACACCTCACCTCCAAAGAGAAAAGTTTGTGATTGCACATGATGTTGAGTGAAACAGAAATGCTTTTATTTCCAAGTCATGATTAATTACAGGCCAAAATGTGGCCTCATATTTAGCAAAGCATTAATGATATACATATATATTGTGTATGTAGGTAACTGTCATTGTAGAAGACATTAGCATACTTTCATTGGTAACAAACAAAAAAAGTAGTAACATTTGTAGTAGGTCTAGAAACCCATAGCAGCTAGGGACCAGTAACCTTTCTGTGAAACTCATTTCTAATGTCACCATATGTTGTATTTCAACCCAAAAACTATCATCCCTTCCTATTTAATCATATACATTTCAGTAAAATTTCATGGTTTTGCATTTTTGTCTGGGTTTCGCTCATTTTTATGAGCAGCAAAGCAACTAGTTTTGCTTATCACTAATAGCGAACAATCAGATATTTTATTTTAAACAGAGAACTGTCTGCTCATTTGTTTGGTTTTCTCCAGCCATACATAAACCCATTTAGAGCATTTTGGAGACTTTCTCGCTGGGTTTAAAGGAGACCTGTCACCCTAAGAAATCATTTCAAATTATTTTCCATCATGTTAGTTGAGCAAAATAAAATTAACTTACACTTATTTATTACTTAAACTTTGTTTCTTTCTGTACACAATCACAGCCAGCAGGCAGTACACAGGGGTACTTATAATCCAATACACTGTACATAGTAACTACAACCACCTTAGGCTAGCAACAGAGAAGTAAATGCTTTGAGTTAAGAAGGCATGCAACCTTGAAAAGGAGTTTCATGGCAACAACAGCTCAGGCTTAGTAGCTGGCATCCTGTTGAGACCAAAACATTTGGGGCTAAATGTCATTTAATGAGTAACGTATATCTCCTAATTCTGTCCAATATTCCCCAGAGATATTAGTGAAGTTTTCATACGATAAAGGATGAGATGAGTTTTTATCATCAAATTCAATCTGATCA
>CM044434.1:152299336-152313251 GCA_024363595.1 Xenopus borealis
TCTATTAATTTATTAAAAGGAGTGCATAGCATAGGGCATGCACAAAGTGCAGCAAAAGGTCTTCTGGCCTTTCCATCTCAGACCTGCCGTTAACTCCATAATTATGTAGGGATCCATAGGTATAATTTCTCCCTTTGGACTGAAATCCAATATGTAGGAAATCCCCTGCCTGGCCAGTTACAGGTTGGACCTAAATTTAAGGAAGGGGGAAGAAGCCCTTGTCCCTGTGCAGTGTGTTCTGGCAGATACCGGAGGTTTCCAGAAGGTGTCGCTGCTGCACAACTGTTCGATATAGCTAGAGCCGTGTGCTCACAGTCACTGTTGCTTACCCTTTCATGGAGAATGGAGCTGTGATTGTTCTGCTGGGGTGCTGCAGGGCAGGCCCCAGGCTATAGAGAAACCACATGGTTGGCGATGCTCTGTGTGGGCATGGGGATAAAGGGATCCCAATATTTGTGAGAGATGCCTAGGATAAGAGAGAGTTTCCTGGAGATGAATGCCAGTCAGATGGGTGTTGCTGTGCTTACACTGTGAATGGTGTTGTGAACATGCCCTATATATTCAAACTTTATGTGCTTTGCTGAAGGATGTCATCACTGTGGATGCCTGTTCCAGCTCTGTGTGAGCTGCCTGGGTGAGTTGCCTATGTGACGCTAGTGAAAGGATCTAGTGTGTTTCCTGTTAAAGATACAGGTGTTGTTCGGGTGCCTGCTAGTGTACGTGGGAGCAACTACCTCTGTCTATCTGGAGATGTATTTGGGCAGGTAATGTTACCTGGGAAAAGTTTCAGAGCTCTTTGGGGAAAAGGGACTGAGACTCTCTTTGTCCACCGGGAGTGGAGTGTGGGACTTTTCCTGGTAAGGAGGTGCCAGGGTTGGATTGCAAATGGTTCCACAGTGTAGTGGGTCAGTAATATGTGAAATCCATATTTTTTCTTTACTCTTACATAAAATGTATGTGTTTTACAATACTTGGTGTGTTTTATAATTGTTTTTCATAATGGAGCCTACCGTAGGTGTATTCTCAGATCCCATTAGGTGGAGGCACTGCTATGAGAGGTGATGCCAGTACCATTTCACTTAGCAAAGGGAATTCAGGACCTGTTACAGTATATGGTAAGAAGATAATGGTGTATAACCTATGGCACAGGTTACATATTTAAATTGGGTTGAAAAAAAGTCGATCAAGTTGAACCCCTCCAAATGAAACCAGGAATCTATACAAACACACACTACATCATTGACTGCGTTGGTAAGGGACAGGAGGATGAAAGCACATAGCTATTTCCCCTCCACATCCCCCACCCATCCCTTACCTCCAGTTAGTGATGTGCAACTTGAGAAAAACTCTACCCACACCGACTCTAACCCACCCCTGGCTGAGCCATGCCAGTCCACATCCAGCTTCTTCCTCTCCCCACGTATAGACCTGTAGTGGCCTGCCCTGCCAGTGATGGAAAAGGGATGGGGAGGGGCAGGCGTGTGTCTATAAACAGGAAGACAGATGTAGGAAGCCGTCTTTGTAAGGTCACAAGCAGGGAGAGGTGGCAGAAGAGCTCAACCTGGTGTGCTGTGGTCAACCCATACCCACCCAACCCAGGGCAAAACTGCAGGTCCCATGGGTTATCATACCAGACCGCATTCAGTAAGGGAGTGGCAGAGGATACCTACCACATGTCCTTGTCTTTTGTGCTCTGGCACCTGTAAAAATATATGATCCCTTATGTTCGAAAGCAAGGTTAGTAAGTATCATGCATAAGGCAATAATCAGATATACTAGTCTGATAACTAAACACTGACTCTTTAATCAAAGATTGTTGGATGTCAGTATGTAATACACTTCTTAGTCAGCAAGCCTCATCACAAGCAGTTCATACATATGACAAAGGGGTTTATGTTCCTAAGGTACACTCAGCAATGAGTAATAGGAAACCATAATAGGATTCCTATTAGTATGAAACTTTGACTCCATATTCATCAAGGCATAGTTCATGACTTGTAGACTGAAAGGTTAATTATGAAAGAATTTGCATTCTCAGACATTTATATTGTTACTTGTGTATGTTTTTCAGTATTAGTAATATACTTTATACAATCCAAGGGTGTACTCACCATCATTGCGTAGAGTCAGTGGTGTTGGTGGACTCATAACTCTTGTGTTAGTTAGTGGGTTTTTCACAAGACAAATATAGCTGCCGACATCCGATGCCTGAGCTTTGGAAATGTAAAGATTCCCTGTTTGTTGGGAGATGAAGCGTCGACTGTCTTCAGCCACAAAAGAAGGAAACTCATTGAAGACCCAACTGTAGATGAGCTCTAAAACAGAAACAGGGAAAGAAACCCTTGTCTTTATAGACAGCATAATAAATTATGGGAACAAATAAACAAAAATAAAAATTGTATTTAGAACAAAGCTAGAGCATGCATGCATATTTCATGGGGCAGCGAGCAGTGTTCATATTGTGAAAAATAACAATGACTATACAATGAACATGGGTGACAGAAAAACATCTCTTTGCATTTTGATGGTTTAAAACATGGTCCAATATATCCATGATAAAAACTATCACAGAGGAAGATCATGGGCAAATTGTAAAAACGCCACACATCACCCTCTAGGTTTTTTTGAATATATAGTCTATAGTCCAGATATATATTTATATTAGAATCCAATGAGGATCAGCACTCCAAAGCAAAATTCTATCATAGCCCGGGTGCTGGGTTAAAACATATGTAGAATCATGTATTCAAAATACTAGCACTGCCATGTAAAAACTTCAATCATTTATTGAATCATATCATGTTATGATTCAATAAATGATTGAAGTTTTTACATGGGAGTGCCAGTATTTTGAATACATATATATATACATATATATATGCAGAACTATAGCATGCCACTTAGTCAGAGCTGACATGAAAATTGCACTGTATAATGCTAGATTTGTATCAGAACCACAGCATGGGGTGTTCTGCTGCCAGACCTTTGGGCATTAGTCATTTATTATAGGAGATTGCAATGTCACACTGCATTCGGCAGGAAATAAAACCACCATGCGCTCTCAATATGAGGGATTTCTCAAAAGGCACAGAGTTCAGATAAAGATATTTGACTGCCTTAACAATGAAATGGCATGACAATTATTCTTGGCTTTGCAAAAATATGTGTACATTGCATCATTTAGGTTGCAAACACTTAGAAAGCAGCTCATTAATGTATGCATTTAAAAAAGTAAAACGTGAATATAAAGGAGAGGAACGGCAGGAGTATCCATTAGTGCTCTTGTATACAGTACAGGTATGGGATCTGTTATCAAGAATGCTTGAGACCTAGGATGTTCGGATAAGGGATGTTTTCGTAATTTGGATTTCAGACATGAAGTCTACTAGAAAATTATGTAAACATTAAATAAACACAGAAGGTTGGTTTTGCTTCCAGTAAGGATTAATGATATCTTCTTTGCATGAACTATTTTATTATTACAGAGAAAAATGGAAATAATTTAAATTGTCTGTGGGAGACAGCCTTTTCATAAATCTGAGCTTTCTAGATCATGGATTTTCATTCATTCTCAGTTCCAAACTGTCTCTTGAAGCTACACAGAGGCATACATACCTAACATCACCATATGCCAAATGTCAGTTTGAGTGGTGTAAAGGTCACCACCACTGGATTCTGGAGAAGTGGGTCCATGAAGGGTCGGATTTCCATAATCGGTGTCCCTAGGTCGCCGGGTCCTAGAGCCTGCTTGCCATCACGAGCATGCACATACTCTGGATCGCTGGGGAGCAGTAGCTCCCCACTGCTCACTAGAATGTGGATGAGCAGAATGCCGCCCCTGAAATTTTGCCACCCTAGGCTGTGCCATTGTGGCATAGCAACAAATCTGAGCCTGGGACCATGTCCTCTGGAGTCATAATAAATGCCACTTCAACAACAGGCAGACTGATATAAAAGTCTGGGTTTGGCAGATGTCAGGAGAGCTCTACATTCTAAATTGTCACCAGTGACCTCTTTGCCACATTCAGTGCCACTTCACCCGGTGCAAATTTGTTACCAGTGCGCTAATTCACTAAAAGTTGTGTCTTGGGTGCCTAACACTGGTAACTTTTCACTAGCATTAATTCTGTTGGGCGAGCATTTCATAGTAAATTTTCACTAACATTTATTTCTGGCTAGCAAAACTTTGCTAGCACTCTTGCACTTAGATTAATTTGAATAGGGTGGGTACATTAAAGTTGTATGGACGTCTTTATTAGTAATGTTGGTGCAAATGAAGTGGGCACTTTTTATTACAAATGGCCAAGGAACCTCAATAAAAACAAAAGAGATTGTCTAATGCCCTACACACGAGCCCACCCTAAATTGAATGTGCCCCTCAAATGTCTGGGGAAAATGTTAATAGTTATGACTTTTGCAGACAATCTCACTTAAAAAAAAGGACAAGTTGCCTGTGTTTTTTTCAACTTTCATGCATTTCCGGCATACAGGACATGATGTAACTGACATAAGACTGAGGAAGATGTAACTTCATTTTAGCACTTATTGATTGATCTAAGGTGGCAAAGGAAACTCTGGTTAAAGGGGTAACATTCAGTAAAATCCACACTTTAGTGAATTGGTGGAGTAACGACCATTCACCTCAGTGAAACATCACCTGCCAATAGAGTGTGAACAAATACTAGTGACTGTCTTTTTCCCTAGCGAATAGTGAATTGTCAATGTCTCTGAGAATGTGATTTCTGGTGAATTGACAGTAGCATTCGCTACTTCACCCTTTAGTGAATCAGTCCCATGGTATGGTGGAGGAGGAATAAAGGTCTGGGGCTATTTTACATGGTTTGCAATAAGATCCCTGGATCTACTGAAACCAAACCTTTCAAGACCATGCAGTGATATGCTTGACATTCAGTGGTTTTTACTTTGAAGGGTTTTGGTCACTATTTTGCCAGCAGAATCAAATAGTTTTAAAAGGCTCAAAAGTATCCATTGAGCTTAAAAGAAAAGTTCCATCTTGTGGTGCAAATGTTTTTTTTTTTTACGACATCTGTGAAGTGGTAGAATTTTCTCTCTCTCTGAGGTGGTAAACAATTACACTAAATAGCTTCAAGAAGTTGGATGCCTTTTTACTAATACAAAATTTCCTCTGGTAGACATCACTCACATTTGAATAAAACCGTCTTAATTAAGGTTTAGGACAGCAGCATTATGCAAGACAGTTTTATTCAAATGGAAGTGCTGTCTACTGGAGGAAATTCTGTATACCTGGATGTGGCCCTTGCGAATAGGCTACAACCATAAATGTGGGCAGAAAACTTAAGTGGGGTCTAAATTCGTATTGTATGCCTTTTTAGTAAGCAAGGGTTACTCATTCAGACTCTGGTCCACTGACTGGTTATATTGCCCTTTGGAATCAAGAAATTGTAAAAGAAAATATTTCCTTTTGTTTTCCTCTCAACAACAAGAATTTTGGTTGGATTTAATTGGATAACATGATCTGGAACCTGATAAATGTCTCCTTTTAACCTGAACTGCTGTGCAACTAAATTTTAAAGGGAAACAGTCATGGGAAAACATGTTTTTTTTTAAACGCATCAGTTAATAGTGCTGCTCCAATAGACTTCTGTACTGAAATCCATTTCTCAAAAGAGCACACAGATTTTTTTATATTCAGTTTTGAAATCTGACATGGGGCTAGCCATTTTGTCAATTTCCCAGCTGCACCTGGTCATGTGACTTGTGCTAGCCCTTTAGGAGGGAACTGCTTTCTGGCAGGCTGTTGTTTTTCCTTCTCAATGTAACTGTAAAGATCTACCAGGCAGCTGTTATCTTGTGTTAGGGAGCTGTTACCTGGTTACCTTCCCATTGCTCTTTTGTTAGGCTGCTGGGTGGGGTAAAGTGAGGGGGTGATATCACTCCAACTTGCAGTACAGCAGTAAAGAGTAATTGAAGTTTATCAGAGCACAAGTCACATGACTTGGGGCAGATGGGAAATTGACAAAATGTCTAGCCCCATGTCAGATTTAAAAATTAAATATAAAAAAATATGTTTGCTCTTTAGAGAAATGGACTTCATTGCAGAATTCTTCATGTCTTCATGACAATAAGTTCAATTGTTTGCACTGATTGTTAGCTGCCACAGCTGTACCAACCCCCAGATTCAGCTCTTGTCATCCCAAGCGGGATCATTGGTTACCCTTGATCTACCACCAAAGTAACTGGAAGACTGAATAAGTAACAATTCCATTCTCACAGAGGAAACAAATGAAGTGACACATATCAGAATTGCTTAAATCAGGGATGTTTCAGATGTACGCTTGAATATTATTCAGCCTTAGAGCTCGCCGTTGACTTCCTATTATACGGGCTACAACCACTTAACTATAATTTCCATTCCAGTAACGCCTGCTTGATAGCTTGCTCACAGAATAAATCAGAACAATACAAATGTGCTCTAATGGAAAAAAGCATACATATTAGTAAGAAAGATGCAATGTGAAACCACAGGAGTTCTCATTGAGAGAAATAAGAGTACTGCATTATTAATACTATCTGTGGATTTCAGCACTGGTTTATTCTCAGCCTGGAAAGCTGCTGATAAAATGCTCATTCATGTACTCTGCCTATCCATGCATTGCTGAGTGCCCAACTTTTTATTTAAAATGTCGCTTTCTATAAAATGAGAATGTATGGGAGATTTAGAAGGTTAAAGTGCTGTAAACACAATAATACAGAGATGAAAAGCACTTGTTTCTCGGATTCTTCATTTGTGTATTGATCTGTTCAGCTGCAACACTGCACATGTAAGGTGGGGCTGGAGTGATCAAAGTCACATATACATGGATATTGAAGAACTGTTCATAAAATAGTTTAGTTTACATTGTCTATAACATATTATTATATAAAGCCATAGGAAGGTACATGTGGGAACATTCCACGTTAAATAAACAAGCCTCCTTCTTCTGTTGAATACTGTAATGTACAGATGCAGCCACTGGGATTTGTGAGTTAAATGCGTCAGGACTCAGGGTTAATTGAAGAAACTGTGTTATCTAAAGTCATCTTAACTCATTTAATGCATTTAACCTTTTCATTAGCATAGCAAAGCACCATTGTTTTCAATGGTGAACTCTTTAATTGAATGGGATGATGTGACACAATATTCTATGCTATTTTCAGTTTTAGACTTGCCTAAGCTTCCATGTTCTGGCTAGCTCCAAGATTCCATATCTCATCCCCTATGCCTGCTACAATATTATAATGCCCTTACACAAATTTAGAAATTAGTAGTGATGGGCGAATTTATTCGCCAGGGCCGAATTCGCGGCGAATTCCCGCGATTCCAAAAAAACGCGACGCGTGTCAAAAGCGTCCCGCGACTCGTTTCGCGAATTTTTCGCTGATTCTTTTGGCGAAGCGAATCGCGGGAGATTCGCCCATCACTAGAAATTAGCATGTCCACCAACTGAAAGAGAATAGTCTGAAATCATTCAAGGTTTGGCCACCTAAACCACAACATGATTATGTTCCCACTGTTCCATTTACAGGATAAAAAAACAGCCTTGAGCACCCTGAGGTATAGCAAGTAGATTTTGAGAGGACAAACATACGGAGAGCATCATGGTAATAATCAAATCTAAAACATCAGCTCTGCAAGACAGAATCACACCACTAGGAACTGTGCCTGGCAATATCTTGGGAATCAAATTGAGAACAAATACTATGATCAACATGTTTGGACAAACTAGAATAAAAGTGATTTGGGTTTTAACAATCTATTTGCAATCCATCATCAATAGATTAGAACATCTAAGTCATAACACAGCTGCACTAGAGCATTGGACTTTTGTTATCATTAATGATAATTCTAGTTGCAAATATAAAAGTAGTTTTCTCTCCACCCTATCATGTGACATTAGTATAAAGAAAATCTTGATCTGCAATCTAACTGTGTTATTTCGGTTTCAGCCAATATCTGTATTTAAATAATTGCATAAAGTAGTAATTATTGTTTGACTAGGAATTCCATGGTTATTTAAAAGACCATCTGGTCCTGTTTTGTCTCCTGGTGCTATGTGAGTAGAATTTATACCAAACGTTAGCTGTAGTATGGATTAAACAGCATAAATAACTGCATGTGGACTATGGACATCTGGAAGTCTATGCACATAGAAGAATAGAAAAAAAGATAGGAATGCCTTTGCTTTTAGTGGACATTCCCAGTGCATGTAAAGCCATAATTATTGTGTATTTGTTTTTAATGTTTATTATATGCTGAAGTCCTTGGTAAAATATTCTGTTGCTGGTATACTAATATAGATGCTAATTTAATGTGCTTAGGTCAGACAACTACAATTTGAAGAATGAAAAAAAGATCTGATTGTTTGCTGATGGTACTTTAGCTCCTAACACAAATGCAGTGACATTTTTAAAGCAAATTTTAAGATATACCTAAAACTTTCCCATTAAATGGTCTCTGAGGTGTGTATCTAAATAAATGGCCAATTTTTGTCTTCCTTTCCACTATAAACTAAAGTACTGTAATCGGCCGAACATCTTATATAAAAACCCAGGTTGTTAATTGTAGTTGGTCCTCTCATTGATGCTAAAACAACCTTGGTAAGTAGCATTCAGTTTATCCAACAGGTGTTAATTTAGGGGAAGGTAGGGTTGGGACTAAGAAGTCAAGCTCTTTCAAAGTCATTTCTGCAAACCAGTTCTGTATAATCCTTCCTTACTTTGTGAGTTGTTGTCCTGCTAAAATAGAAGCACAGAATTGAGAAAAATGTCATTGATTGATGTAGCGGTGCCTGTGTTGACAATGATGGGTGTCAAATAATTTGAATGATTGTTCACATACTTTTGGACATTTGCATATTTCCTTATCTTATAGGTCAGTGTATTAACAGAATATTATAATATTATCAACCCTTACTTCTTGGCTTTATGAATTCTATCAAGGTGACTAGGTAGTGCCTACTATGTCCTTATCTAGGCATACATAGCCTTGTGTATCTTTTAGAAACCATTCATTCCTTTTCTTTCAAAGACATTTGTCCATGAGGCATGCAATCCTTACTTGACTGGCTATTACTAAAGACAAAAAACTGTGATGTAGTAGCTGAGCAAAATGTATTACTCTACTACAAATATTGAAGATATAGGGGCACATTTACTAAAGGTTGAATTGATTTGAAGTGAAAATTTGAATCAAATTCGAATAAAAAAAATTCAAAATTTAAATTTATTTTGGGCTTATTCGACTATCAAATAGCCCAAAATTAGATTCGAATTGGCCAAATTATAAAATTTGCTATATATCCATGTTTGAAGCTCCCATAGGATTTTTCCAAGTTTTTATGATAGAATTAAAGATTGATCGAAAAATTATTTTCATATTGATAGAAATTCGAGGGGTTTTAATTCGACCTAAATTCGAGGGTTAATTAACCCCCAAAATCCGACCCTTAGTAAATGTGCCCCTAAATGTAGAAATACTAACCCATGTGTTCACAAAATCAACAAACCAAGGGAAAATTTTATAATACTGTACCATTGGAAACTAAACAACACATTATGTTATAGGTGAAATTACCCCATTATAAGCCTGGGAATAGCATGAATGTGCTGCTCCCAGAGGTACAGTAAAACCAAACTTTTCTGTATAAATTTAATAAAAGACAAGCTCCGTTTATTGTGCAATCAAGGGTATTACAGCAAAATGTGTTATCCCCAGACAAAATCTTGATGGCATGCCTACTTACTGTGGTGCATTGTTACCACATCCTGCATGTTCTGTATATCCAGCAGTAGACTCTGGTAGAGGAAATACTCAAGTGAATTTAGAAGTGTATATGCCTGGCTACTACTATTATCCTGGGGATACTAAAACCAGTACACAGGCCCAATTGGATTATTTTGTCACGAACATGGATGCAAGGCAAGGTTAGAATAGTGTCTAGCAGCTTTCAAGAGGAGCTTTTGGGATAATAGCTCTCATATATTTATATAATGTTGTAATATGTGCCAAGTAACACTGATCCAATAACCATAAAACAAATGAAGACCTGTTCAAACAATTGAAGAAGGATGTGATGTAATTTAATGTGAGGGAAAGAGAAGAGTACAGTATAGACAGCTGACTGTACCTGGAGAGTGCTGAGGAGGTGAACACATCAGAACAACTCCCTGGCCTTCCCTCACTGACACTGCACTTCTTATCCGGCCGCTAAAATTTCCAAGATCTGCAAAGAAATCAATATATTTGTAAAAATATATTTTTATTTTTCATATGTTAAATATAAACATGTATTTACAGGATATTTGCATTTGTTCAATAGTAATCCTCTTGCTCTGTCATATAATATATAGACCACTGCATGATGTAACATACAGAAACCAAACTTGGACTGAAGTACTAATTTCCATGGGTTATTTGTGGCTGCCGTCCTAACACAACCGCTCCTTTTTAAGGAAACCTTGAATTTGTGGTAATTTTAGAATACACATACAATGCATTGAGTTACACTTTATATTAAAGGACATGTAAATCATCAAAACATGAATGTAGAAATACTCAGAGCTCATAAGTGTGATAAAGGGTTTCTGGAATGTCCGATGCTGGCTTTAATTTAACTTGTATTTCAGTTTTTAGTGACATGGTTTATAAAGACCTTTCTTGAACTGTCATGCCAAACAGGTTTCTGAAACGCACAGGTTTCTATTATTACAGTGAAGGCTCTGTCTGATGAACCAACAGTGTTTATTTATAACTAATAGTTAGGGTTAAGTAATTTTGATGTTATTCAAAATTTAGAAATGAGTAACTATTCCAAACACTTGTTTTTGTGCATGAACTTTATATATATATATATATATATATATATATATATATTTTATAAAACATTCTAGATAAAGAATTTACTTTTTCTCTTCTTAAAACAAACCAAAAAAATCATTTTAATAGCAGCTGCATAGAGATTCTGCACCTTCTTGCTTTTCCATCTCAGAGTCATATTTCCACGCAGGTGTGACAGGGTAGATTGATAGCAAGAGAGATTTAAAAGGTACACATTTAGTGAACCAGCTTAAAACATACTGTAAGTTCAATGTTTCACAGGGGTATGTATAGCATAAGTTCTTTCATCAATCAACATTATAAAACAATACAACAAAGCCTGCTCAAAATCAACAAGCATTAAACTGACCATAAGCTTTTTCTATGTTAAAATTTTGTATGTTTGTTGGATGAATCATTTATGTTTTTCAATTTTATTGTGCAATACATTTCCAAATATTATGTTTAACAGAGCCAAAAATTTACAGATGGGGCTAGCATTTCATTAAGTACCCTCAAATATTCTCTCTTGTAATGCCAGCTATAAGTCATTTTTTAATTCAGCCAAAAGAAGCTGTAAAAAACATCACTTTTTTGTATTCTTGGATCTTTTGTATTAGGGAAATTCTTCTAATTAAAAATTACACAATTTAACAAAAAGCAAAACAATGTAAGACTTTGAAAAATCAAGTTTAAAGTAATAAAACATATAAACGATTCTGTCAGAATTAAAGTTAAACCATTGGTTGATGATAAAATAGAAATCTATATTATACATCTGCCTAAAATGTCAACATAAGAACTGGCTATAAGATTCTTCTAGGTTACAATTGTGTATATTTATTGAAAATGTTTAAAGTATTAATAATTTATACTTGCAGTTAAGTTGAACACAGAAAAAAACACTACATATGGAGCAAAGCTTCAGAAACCACCCTTTATTGTCATTCAATACCACATAGTCCTGTACATTTATTTATTTATTTTAAGTCTTTTAAAGTCCTGTACATTTTTAATATATTTACTACATAAAGTAGTCTGAAATTTTCTCACTATTTTCTGAAAATCATTCCAACCAAATCTGCACTGACTTTTCCCCCATTTATCAATAAATTTTCATGAAAATTTCTTGTGAGGGAAAAGACTAAATAAAATAGGGGAAAATCGTAATTGTAGCATTTTTGTCGGACTGAACCCTGTGAATTTTTCAGATTCGATGCCTAAAACCACGAAATCTTCAAACTATTGAACAAAATCCAGATCAGGATATCAAAATGTCAATAGACATCTGCCAATGACACCGAAGTCGTCAGGTCTGAGTTGGAGTACTTTTTTATTCAGACTTTTAATACCATTGGGGTTTAATAAATCTCGAAACATTTGAGTTTTTTTCTTCTATGAAAAAAAATGCCTTTTCCCTTTAAAAGTCCAACCATTTTGCATATTAAACAAATAAAAAATGCGCTCCCTTTAAACACACCTAGAATTGTTATCCATATATTCAATATATTCAATATGACCAACGTTGTCAAAGTCTTCTCTGGTCTAGCTAGACCTACTGTACATTCACTTTTATCTGATTAATTAAAAAATTTATGACTTCATTGTACATTTTTAATAGGGGCTAAGTTTTACCTGAAACTTGCTTTCAAAGGTTAAAACACAAATGATTGTCTTTTTTTATTGGGCACCAAATGGATCAACCAATTTTTTCACCAATTTGCGAATTTCGCTGGAAATTCGCGAATTTTTCGGCGAATCAAAACGAGGAGATTCGCCCATCACTAATTGTAATACTGACCAGACCAAAAGTGACCATGATGCAGCTGGCCACTGTGAATTGCACTCTTTATATATAGTGTTAAGTACAACTCATGTTGTAACGTATGTTATTGTAAACTGGATCCAAAAGAAGCTTTAAAGCCCAGACTTGTTATTGGATTGTTATTGGGTTTTTCTGTGTAGAAGAGAAAATTTATCAAAATACATTTTAGGGTTCTAGTTATAAATAAATACATCAATAAACAAAAAACAAAAACCTTGACGTCTTTCAATTAAAATTAATGAACTGAAAATGTATAAGTTATTAAAAAAGCATTCCTCACAATAGAAGGAATAAACATAAATTACATTCAACCCAATTTTATGGAAATTCCATTACTTTTATATCCTTTCACAAATTCAATTATTATTTTCAATAAGTAATAATTTGATGAACAAGACATTTTAGATAATTTAGAAAAATTCATTAGGCTAAAACCAAACTCTTTATTCTCACAGATGACATTAATCTTTACTAATAACTGCCCCAACGTCTCACCTCAATCTTAGAAATATAGAAGATAACATATAATGTGGTGCTATATTTATCTGTGCGTCGTTGAACTAATTAACATATTTCAACTATCATGTAAATGTTACACACACTCTTCTTACTCAGTGTAATTTGTGTGTACATGCTACACCAAACAATTCTGCAGGAAATTCATTTTAAAATTGTTTATAAATATAAAATACATAAGTGCAAACATTTAGAAAAAGAAATGTGTTAAAAATGAAACATTTAAACAATGTATGGTTTCAGAGAGACACTGTTTCTTTTATTTCCTGTCTCTGGTTATTTTTTTGTGATTTTTACCATTAATTTTACTACATTTAACAACATTTTACTAATCAGCTTTGAAAAATGAACTGTAATGTTCTGAAAGCTTGCTGTGATTATTATCTTAGTTAGCCAATAAAGGTATCACTTTTACAACACTTTTGTTATGCTTCATATCAAAAGTTCTACCCTATAACTTTTTCAACAGGCTAACAGCACAAAAAACATTACCTGGAATAACATTTTACTAATAATCACTGAATATAAATATTAATATCTGTTAATCAGAGGGCAAACTATGTGCTATGATTCTTCAAAAATAGCATTACTTCAGATCTGCAAACCACAATCACAGCAGCCCTATTAGCATTCCTGTCACTGCCCTCTACATACCAGTAAATTTCATAAAGCATCTGTGTGACCTTAAGGGAAGAGCTAGGAGGTTCCTTGTGCTTGTATTTAAAGACAGCAAGGTT
>CM044434.1:152330029-152354013 GCA_024363595.1 Xenopus borealis
ATTACACAAGAGAATTCTTTATGAATATGAAGTTTATTTAAGATA
This sequence comes from Xenopus borealis, assembly GCA_024363595.1. Lineage (NCBI taxonomy): Eukaryota > Metazoa > Chordata > Amphibia > Anura > Pipidae > Xenopus > Xenopus borealis. The sequence goes on from CM044434.1 coordinate 152,330,075, forward strand.
GATGAAAACAATAAATGATGAATTATGACATATTTGATAACGTATAAAAAGTGATCTTATATTACAAACATACCCGTAAATTAGCCACTATGTACTAGATTAATCAATATATACCAGACATATACATTATAATATTGGAGGTAAAAAATACCATATATATTTCATTTTTTTGAGGGTATTTTTTACAAATATTCTCGAAAAATAGTCTCTAAAAAATTAGTCTGAAGGAATGAAATTCATTGATTTAAATTGTGAAACAAAAAGAAAAAGAATAAACGAGATGTAAAATGAACTTATACTTAGCTATATATATAAAATATCTGTATATGAATCAAATTGATATAAAAGTATTTATTAATGGAACAATATTGGATATATGTAGCTAATACAATAAAATAGAAGGGAGTGCAACTACAGAATAAGAAAGTTGAGAAATCATAACATACATTGGTGGAACTATAACTCGCATAGAATGAAATATAGAATACAATGATTAGAGGATCATACATAGGTCAAACTTTGATTTTAAGTATATAAGGTGTTGATTCCTTTAATATTATTTTGTTTTGTTTGCTATGTGTATTACTTTATGTTTATTAATTATATTCTTTAATCACATTATATGTTACAATATTAATTTGCTTATAGCATAGATACCTATACTGATAAAAGTAGCACATAAAAACAAAGTAATCGGATGGAGAGGTCTCACAATCAATGTTTAAATTTATGTTTACGTTTATGTATAACAGACTAGATGGTTCACTTCACACACTATATATGTTTTTTATTTGAGACAATGTTCACAATTAACTAATTGATTGATTATTCTACACCGTAATCTATTTAATTGCATACTCACATGTGATTGTCACATGACCTGACGAAGTGCCAGGAGAGCGGAGGGCACGAAACGCGTAGCACTCTCACCATCCCACTGTCCTTGATGTTGGTATGTTTGAATAAACCGCAATAATTCTTATTACGCGTCCTCAGATAGCGGGTATATGCAGACCAAGTATAGAGGGAACCTGCAAACTTAATGTAGATGGCTCCCTATAAGACTTCACGCTAAACTTAGCCATTACAAAGTAATATAGTAAGTTAGGTTGAAAAAAAGACACGTGTCCATCAAGTTCAACCTTATAACTCTATATATAACTTGCCTAACTGCTAGTTGATCCAGATGAAGGCAAACACCCCATTGAAGCCTCACCAATTTGCCATATTAACCTCATTTACATTCAGAAAGATCTAACCCTTCTCTAGCTGCACCTGACCTGGCCTGTGCTCATGTGCTACTACTTATTTACCCACTCCCAACCACCCTACAGTCTCTGATGTCATAGAGGTGACGGTGCATGACTATAAATTGAAGCTGCAAGCATATATAGGGTGTGGAAGGGCAGCAGGAAGAGCTCGACCTGAACTCACCCTTAAAGGGGTTGTTCACCTTTGAGATAACTTTTAGTATAATGCAGAGAGTGATATTCTGAGACAATTTGCAATTGGTTTTCATTTTTTATTGTTTGTGGTTTTCTAGTTATTTAGCTTTTTATTCAGCAGCTCTCTAGTTTGCAATGTCAGCAATCTGGTTTCTAGGGTACAAATTACCCTAGCAACCCTGCATTGATTTTAATAAGAGACTGGAATATGAATAGGAGATGGACTGGATAGAATGATAAGTAAAAAGTGGCAGTAACAATACATTTGTAGCCTTAAAGAGCATTTGTTTTTAGATGGTGTCAGTGACGCCCATTTGAAAGCTGCAAAGAAACAGAAGAAAATTGCAAATCATTAAAAAACTATGAAAAATAAATAATGAAGACCAATTGAAAAGTTTCTTAGAATTGGCCCTTCTACAATATACTAAAAGTTAACTTGAAGGTGAACCACCCCTTTAACCTGAAATTTTGTGCACGTGTTAGCCTACCCGCACACAACTAGAAAGCAAAACAAAATAAAATGCCATTATGTATGGCATCATTGAAGTGCATTAAAACTGTAATCATATCTGAGCATTCCTCCATTAGTTTTGTGAGTCTGATTTCTCGTGCATTTGAAGGAACATATTGTACATCACCAAATTGCATTGTTGATTTTCTAAACACTATTAAATTAACACTGGGACTCTGTAAACAGTTCCGACACTTGATGTAGTATGTTTTGATATGTTCCCCAGTCCATTAAACAATACATTTACTAAATGTATTATAGTAGTTACTCTTTGCATGAAGTACATAAGAAGAGTAAAGATTAGCAGACGGCATTAAATGTATTCACAAAGGTTATGACGTTGGCACATGAGATAGATTTCTATTTCTACAATAACGTGTGAAATGATGGTGAGAGAACACTGGGTGGGGGCTGTAATAAATATGAGAGAATGGAGCCAGTTCATGCAAAATTAGCGCTGATTCTTATTCCAGCGCCACATTGGCTTTGACAAATTGATAAGTAGGTTCTCTGGAACAATAAGAATAAAGTTCCCAGAGCCAGAAATTAAGCAAAATGCTGTCAGATGACAAACTGTGCAATGTCAAGTCAATACGCTGAAGATGCTTGGGTGTATCTTTGTGGAAAATCAATACTGTACTTTTCTCTAAATTGGACCTGTTTGAGATTGAACAAATATGCCAACAGTATTTTAACCAACAGTTGAGTAGCTTGTCATAAATAAAAGCATGGCTACAACATTCTGTATTACACTTATGAGGCGCTGCGGGGGGTTAGGTGACCAAAAGGTGTATCTTTATCAAGATCATATAAAACAGTTTCCTTTGTTGCTATTTATACCTGTGATCTCTGTGTAAAAAGTGATGCATATGTAGAGTACACATACATAGTGGTGTACTTTGTAAAACATCTCAATACGGGTACATTTGCTATATGTAGGTGATGTAAGTAGTTGACCATCCCTGCTGTGAAGAACTATACCTATCTGGCCCTGTTGACTCCACTTTATGGAGAGGGTAGATGCTGCCAGAGAACATGAGATAGAAGGCATTAGTAAGAAGATATGACCTAAGGTTACCCAAGTGTATAGTAGTTTGAACTTCACAAAGGAGATTGTAGTGAGGGTAAGTTCTTCAGAAAATACTTGCAAAGACTCTAGTTTGTCTGGCCCAGACACAGAAAGTAAAATCCCTTGGAGAGCCCTGTGAGAATTCTAGTACACTGGCAAGACTCCTGTAATTGCCATTGTGACCTTGGCATTTGAGGTGATATCATGCTATAAATATTTGGCAATATTTTGAAAGCAGCTGAAACTTTTTATTATACCCACAAAAATGATTACATGTGACTCCAAATTCTTAAATTCAGTAGTCTTGAACCACAAGTTCCATCAGGTGAACAGGATCGTTTACATTCAGAATAATCTCCATAGGAGAGCCTCAGTGGCATCTTTAATGACGCAGTTTTAGGAATATGAGGTTACTTTTTAAACCTATTATTCTGGGCCCTAAGACTGGTGTTTCATGGTTGCCTTTCCTTGTCTAACCGGATTCTCTTTGTAACAATGTTATCTGCTGTATCTGGGTCTTCCCTGAAGTACTGTATGATATTCTGTTTACATTACTGTAGATTTACTCTGATTTACAAACACAAGTGCAAGGTGAAATACGCTGTTTTTTTTTAATACAGAATGAATTGTATTTTTCACACAATTTTATCATAATTGCATCCATGAAGGAGAGATGCACATTTTCCTTGTGTTTTTCCACAAATGTAACTACATCCTGTACTGTGTCACTCACTGAGGAAGGTTAATTAAAGTGATTTCTTTTGTTGGTTATTGTAATAGATTTTTCCATTCGAAGCTATCAACACTACTTAGCTACCTTCATTAGGCAGGGTTTAGATGTAGTGTAGAACCATTTGGAATGCCTCAAATGTAAAATCTTTATTGTTAACAGTTTGACCTTCCATGGTCAAAGGAAAACAATAAATCACAGTTATGTGTAAAGATCAGTTAGACATGGCAAACGATTAACATTAACTTGAAGGTCTATATCTGGATCTTCTACAATCTTCTGAGACAACAGTGATTGTTATATTTGCAGAAGACCATATCATATGAAGTTGTGTAGAACATTAAGCAGACCTTTAAATTAGTACAGAACCTTACATTTATGTCATTACATTGTTAATATTTAAAAGGAAAGATTAATTGATGTTTGCTTTTTCTTTACTATGTTTTACACATCGTTAAACAACATGTATTGTTCTGTGGAAGAACGGTTAACATGGTACACAAATGGTTAAGTGTGGTTCTTCTGTAACATGTCAAAATGAAACCCTTAGATATATGACTGCCTTGGTGTTTACGTGTACCATCTAAAATGTGCTTGTATTTTTATGAGAAATAATCTTTGATAGATTTTTTTTATACTTACCTAAAATGATGGCAGCCTAAAGACTAGGCAGCCTAAAAAGTAACAAAGCATCTCCTTTCTGTTTTGTAGTTGCTTTGACTGCTATGAAAAGCCTTGACCCCTGCAAAGCTTAAAAGATTCCGTTTGCAGTACAGAATCCCTCCGTTACTGAACACTCTCGCTTCAGCTTTCTCATCTCAACCTCATGGCGTGATATGAAAGAATGACTTCCTGTGACTCTTTTTTAACTGATAAGTAGTCATCTTTTTCATGAACAGAAAAGCCAGTAGACACCATCAAACTAAAAACCTCCATTCAATTTCTCCTCCTGTGATTTTAGGTTTATCTGTTTCCACCCCTCCCACTACCCAAACCAACTACAATGCAATCACTTTTATCCACCTGCTTCAAGAACAGGAAAAATAACAATTTCCTGCTACAACATATACATTTGAAGTCTAAATACAATGTGCCACAGAAGAACTTCAATCAAAACAATCTTTTTTAAATACACATAGCTTTCTGCATATAACAAATGTCATTTTTGGTATCCAGTATAAATGTAGGAAAAGTGCAGATTATTTGTCAATCAGAAGCTTGATTACATCCAAGAAAACATTCAGAGATGCAGAATACTATCATATATTCTATCCGTCAAGTAGACTAGATTTATTTATAAGACAAATGAACATTACAGTATTTAAACAATGAAGCATAGTGAAAAGGGGAGAAAGAGAGAGAAATGTATATTCCGTAGATTATAAAATACATACCCAAATGAATCAACTGATATGAAAGATTAATAACCAAATTGCCAAGATAAAAAGCATTAGTTTTAGTCTCAGTTGTTGGGCCTCAACATTACAGACATGTTTTCCTTCTCATAGTTCTAATTTCTTTTATTCATAAAATAAATGGAAAAAAATTAACACATAATGAGTAAAACCAATGAGAAGGAATGTGTTTCTTTTACCCTTTTCTCAGATTTTTATAGGGTATATTAATTTCCATTCAAGACCTGTAAAAGTGTCTCCATAAGTAATCTTTAAAACTGTCCATACACATTCATTCTTGCTCACTGGACTAGGGTGGAACAGATTTGACCTATTATTTGCCAGAACTGGCTGAATCAAATATTTACATGGCAGTCAAATTATCAATTATTCAAGAAACGTGCACACCAGTGTTTTCATATTTAAGAGATAACAAAACAAAACATTCATGTCCCCTTCATTTTCAAAGAGGCTGAAAATCTGCAATGCTCTAATAAACTGGGAAAATAAAAAAAGATTCCCATTGATATGATAACTATGTATAAATATATAAGGGGGTCATATAATAATCTCTCTAATGCTTTATTCACCAGTAGGTCTTTCCAGCTGACATAAGGTCACCCATTCCGTTTAGAAGAAAAGAGGTTCCGCCTAAATATTCGGAAGGGGTTTTTTACAGTGAGAGCTGTGAAGATGTGAAATTCTCTTCCTGAAACTGTTATACAGGCTGATAGATTAGATAGCTTTAAGAAGGTGTTGGATGGTGTTTAACAAGTGAGGGAATACAGGGTTATGGAAGATAGCTCATTATACAAGTTGATCCAGGGACTAGTCTGATTGCCTTTTTGGAGTCAGGAAGGAATTTTTCCCCCCTCTGAGGTAAATTGGAGAGGCTTAGGATGGGTTTTTTTGCCTTCCTCTGGATCAACTAGCAGTAAGGCAGTTAAAATAGAAAAAAAAGTTTAAAAGGTTGAACTTGATGGACGTGAGTCTTTTTTCAGCCTAACTTACTATGTTACTATGATTTCTATAGAAACTCTTTCAGTTTTTAGTTTCTGGGCGTGTTTTTGTGGAGGCTTTTTGTCTTTTTTTTCTTTAATAAATCACAAAACTTCAAGGTTTTAGAAAATATTCATGCATGTATTTCCTTTTTTTTTTTTTAGAATGAAGGTAAAAATGCCACAGAAAAATTTTCATTAATCTACCCTTTCATCCTTGAGTCAATGGGAGTTTAACTCTCATATGAGGCATGGGAGGAGACAAGCAAATCACTTCTTTATGTTCCTGTGGTCAACAGATACAGACTAAGGGGCAAAGTCACTAAGATCCGAAAAGTCGCTAGCGTTCGCTGCACTTTGCCAGGTGAATTTTCGCCAGCACTACACAAATTCACAAAAGAGCGAATTTACGCTCAGGTCGTCGAACGGTAGCGTAGTTGCGTTAGTGTTACTTCGCTAGGCAGATCGCTGTTACGCTAGCGAAGCCTAATTTGCATAAGGCGGGAACTTTAACCTATAATAGAAGTATATGTTACAGCCACTACATTCCACTACACAAGCCCAGGAAACCTTTAATAAATTAAATAAAGTTGTCCTATTGCCCTACATGTGCCCCTTGTATAGTTGTGTTGCCATATGTTAGGAAATGTAGGGGGGAAGGAGGGTAACCCCCCAAAAAAATATCGATCTTTTTCAGACTATCACCCTCCTATGCTAAAATATGCCAGCGTTTTTTTGGGACATTTTTTTTCAACCTCCTATCTATTGTATTGAACTCAGCATGGCCAGACCAGGCGAAGTAACGTCTAGCGTAAGTGCTAACGTTCAGGAAAATGTTCATCTTAGTGAATTTATGATCCTTCGTCAGTGCGCAATTTCGCCTGGCGTAAGGGGTGCAAAGTAGCGCAAGTCTATCTACTTCGCTAGCGAAAATTCGCCAGAGTCCGTGTTAGAGAATTTGCAAAATGACGTCACACTGGCGAATTAGCGCTAGCGTTAAACGCTTCGCACTTTAGTGAATTTGCCCCTAAGAGTTCAGAGCCATATTTCCAGACTTATAGACAGCCTATTTTAATATTATTAGATCTTATCAGTGTAGGGACATAAAGGAGTTATTTGCATATCTCCACCCATAATGCCTCATGTGAGAGTTAAAATCTAATTTTTGTTATGGCAGGGCTATGTGTGTAGCATAGGGTGTGTAGATAACTTGTGTTTTCAGAAGGTTTAATACTGCATGTCTTACTTTATGAAAAGCTTTTTGGCTCCTTTTAGCCCGTCTCACTCTAACCAGGAGGTTTCTCTGTTTTGCTACTCTCCAAGTCCTACCCACTCAGAAGCCATGTTCTGATATCTTGCACTGATTAGATCTAACAAGATCAAAACAGGTTTTTTGCAAGTGTAACCCCTTTTTTGGCTGAAAGACAAACACCAACTAGAGGGGTTGAGCATGGGTTACACACAACCCTCTTTCATCGGGAAGGGCTTTCGCTACATGGAAAGAACACATGCTGATGCTGTTGAACTACAACTCACTATGCCAAAAGTACGCATAGAGTTGGACACCAGGTGTTCTTTCCAAAACAGATAGAACAGGCTTTATTTCAATACAAAGCACGACAGGGTTGTAATACTCACAGATGAGGTATATCAAAGTAAATTCCCAGTACATTCAATCACAATGTAGCAGACACAGCATGGAAAGACACTCTAGTAGGCATAGCACATGGTAGGATCACCTTTCAGCATTTCAGTACCTCATGTGGCCCGGATCCCATACAGCAGTCGTGGACCAGGGTTAATGCATAGCTGGATTGCCTTGTTAGACTGTGGTCCCATCACTATAGGCAAAGCAGAGCCTTGGGGAAAGCTAGTCCTTTCTATCCTTCTTGGTGGAGCTTAAGCTGCTCATGCTAGCTAAGGCTCTCTGACTCACTCTCTCTAGAGAGTGCTCTTAAAAGGGCTAACCTGTACACTAGCTTCACCTCATTCACTGGGTCCCTGTACCCTGATTTCACTAAAAGGGTTTTCCCTTTAGGGCCTTACACTTCTGGGGCCATGTTGACTTTAGGCTCAATGGATCAACTGCCCAGCTCAACTGCTGCAGGACAAAGAGGAAGGACCTCCCCCTGCAAAGCACTTTATTACAGCACTGCAGGAAGTGGTCACCAATGAAATGGGTATGCAAATAGTTACCAATATTGTTACATGGGTTCTAACTGAGCAGCAAAGGGCCATTACACTTATAGGTCCCTAGAGAAGCTTGGATATACACAGTAGCTTTGGACTATTATCTGTTATATAAAACCAGCGGTTCTGGATGAATAGTTGGCCACAGGAATATAGAGGAGTGATTTGCAATTCTTCACCCATAATGCCTTATATTAAAATCTATTTTTTGGTCTGATAGCAGTGCAATGTCTGTAGCATGAGACATGTAGATATCTTGTTTTTTGAAGGTTTTACACTGCTTTTATTTTTTTTTACTTTCAGGTTTTTGTTGACAAAAAGCCAGACCCAAAAAAGTCCCCATTAAAAAATTTGGCCTTGTAGTGTATTCCAAATAGATATATATCTGTGGTGATAATATGTAGAAGTGAATGTATTCATAAATTCAATCATTTTGAAAGATTTTAATCATTTGAAAGAGTCAACTCATTTTGGGGTTTTTGACATGCATGACTAATGTGGACTGATTCCCACCATGGATATTTGAGCACAATTCTTAAATGGAGAGTGCTTAAGTGAAGCATCTGGCACACATTTGCATCAGTTTTCCTCGTGAAATGAATGATGTTCCTTGTTCACAGTTTACTGTAAATACACCAATAAGATCCATCATTATAATATGCTCTACACAAGTGTTGGGGGTCTCAATGAATCATTTCCAACTATTTTCCAAGAGAAGAAATGTTTTCCACTTTTGACCATGGGGGTCAAAGCACCAACATTAACCTAAGCCATCACACTGCAGTTACACTAGTACAGACTTTCAGAGGTAAGAAAATAATAAAAAAAAAAATCCACAACTAAAAAAAACTATGTGAATATTTAGGATATATTACAATTCTTTTACATCTGGTGTTCTGGAAAAAGAAAGTATTGGGTGCTCAGGTACTCAAATGTTTTTACTGTAAAATCCTTCAAATGGTTAATAACATAAAGTCACTTAAATTAAGGGGCAGATTTACTATGATTCCCCAAAAAATCCTCGAATTCCTTTGAAATTCGATTAGCATTTGATTATTTTTTCCTCGATATTCGATCCCTCAATTAAAATCATAAGATCGAATATCGATCCTTCAATTGAATCGTACGATTCAAACGATCGAGGAGTTCGATCGTACGAATGGTATTCGAGCAGGTGATAGAAAAAAAAGCCTATGGGGTGATTCCCATAGGCTTCTATTGCAATTCGGTAGGTTCTGGCGAAGTAGGCAGTCGAAGAAAATTTTAAATTTAATCGTACGATTCAAACGATCAAGTCCTTCGATCATCGAATGGTTGAATTATCGAATATCCGATTCGATCTATTCGATAATTAAAATTTTCGGTATTCGATCATCGAAGTGGCCAAATTTGCATATTCGAACATCCGATGAAATCATACGATCAGAATTTGATCGAACTTCGATCTACTCACGTGAATTTCGTAAATTTGCCCCTAAGTGTATACATAGGGGCCAATGTACTAAATTCATCTGAATAGATCAACGTTCGATCGTAGGATTTATTCGTTTGGTCGAATATGCAAATTTTGACATATTCGATTAGCGAATGGTCGAGTTAGGGTTAGAATAGATAGAATAGATTAGAATGAACGAATATTCGATCATTCGATCTGCGAAGGATTTAATTTTTTAAGTTTATTCGATTGCCTACTTCGGCAGATTGGACCCACCGAATTGCAATAGAAGCCTATGGGAGCACTATGGGAGGCTTCTGAGGCTAAGTCTTGATCGAATAGGATTTGTAAGATCGAAGTCCTCGATCGTTCGAATCGTACGAATCATTTGAACGATCGAATGATTTATTCGACTGATCGAATAAATTTGTATTAGATCATCGAATGATCGAATATCGAATAAAAGGTAGCCTAAAACTATTCATTTAGCATTCGACGATCAAATGCTAATCGAATATCGAATTTGGTCGAACTAATTTTGGGGAATAATAGTAAATTTGCCCCATATACCGTAGCTAGTGATGGGCGAAACTCCCGCGTTTCGCTTCGCTGAAAAGTTCGCGAAACAAGTCGCACGTCGTTTTCGAGTCGCGCGTCAATCACGTTGTTTCCGACGCGCGTCGCGTCGTTTTTGGTTCCGTTTCGCGAATTTATTCGCCAGCGGCGAATCGTGGGAATTCGACGCGAATTCGCCCCTGGTGAATAAATTCGCCCATCACTAACCGTAGCTCCTAGAATTGCAAGGTATTGTTTTTGATGCAGCTCTGTTATTTACTGATAAACAATATATAAGGATGTTAATATTGATAGATATGGGTACATTTTGCCACCTACGGTAAATAAAGCTTTTTCTCCAAAGACATTAAAGCTGCTTTTATTTTTTCATTCTTCTGAAGCAGTGCTAGATTTTCAAAGAAACTTTTCCCTTTAGAATTTCAGATAATAAAAAAAAAATGGAAAGAGAGAAAAAAAATGCTGCCACCATTCTCTTTTTTTTCTGTAATGTAAAGACGTTTTTCTAATTCCATCTTTCATCTTTGAATAGGTTTCAAGAACTGTAAGTAAAAGTATGTTCTTTTTATGCATGCAGTTACAGTCTGTGGCTGCTCTGGTGTAAGATCTTCTATACCAGGGTTGTCTGAACTTTTTGCAACGAGGGCCAGATTTGGTGAGGCGAAAATATCTGGGGGCTGACCATTCAGCCTGACATTCTTTGAACCATTAACTGTGATTAACATTAAATGCAAATGGGGAACAATCTGGTCCATGTGGGCATATTGGGGAACAATCTGGCACCCACCCTCAAGTCTGCTCCCTCACTCACCTTGAGCAGGAAAGAGGTCATGGTAACTTGACATGGAATAAAGAAATGTACCTTTGCCCTAACTGTAGAGCGGTGCTGACTTTCAGTGTCCCAAAAACAGTAGTATGGTACAGGCTTTAGCTGTGCTGAATGCGCAAGCAAATAGTGTACTAGACTAGAGGCTGGCAGTGACGCGCCGATCGCACATACCCAGCCATATGTCTTTAGCTCTGCAGGTGAATAGACGCACTGACAATATTATTGAAGACTGCACTGGCCTGTGACACACCGCTCTCTTACAACTGCTAGCACATCGGTTTTTCTATTCACCTTCAGCCCTAAAGACATGAGATCGGCACATCACAGCCAACCCTTAGTATACTATTTGCTTGCGCATTCAGCACCACTAAAGCTTGTACGATACTACTGTTTTTGGACAACGAAAGTCAGCACCGCTGGGGAATGCATGGTTTCCACTTAAGGTGGGCCACATTAGTGTTAATTCCTGCAGAGATACTGTGGGCCGTTGTAAATTTGAACACTTTGGACATGTCTGTTCTATACCTTGCCTTCTATGACCTTCTCCTGCTCTTCACAAACTTTATATATGCATGGGTTATATAGCATTTTCTTACCTGCTAATCTCTAGTATATTGTTCCTGAATGTTATTCCAAATACAACATTTTATTTCAGAGTTTATATGAGAAACTGAGGTTCCATATAACAAAATGCCTTAGTTGTTGAATGTCTGAATCGGCCAACGAATGGTGGAAAATGCTAGCTGCTACTTTTGCGCATTATATAGGATTTATACTTGGTTTATACCATACAATATGAATGCTTTAAAAAATAAGTAATGTGGTGCTAATTTGGCCCAATTCATTTTGTCGAAAATCCACTAGATGGAAAAAAAATGTCAAAGTATTGCAGTCTATGTGCAAATTTTTTTTTAATCCATGACAAAAATTGCAACCCCAGCTTAATGGATACATAATTGACATAATAAATAAATTAGAATACTACCTGAATATGAATTATATGACCAGAGGTTCAGACTTGATGAATGGGACTAAATAAAATCTGAAGAATCTTTTCATCAAAACCTCCCTCTATCGTAATGTATTATGCTGTATAAACAATTTCAACATTGGTCTTTCTGAGTTAAGGAATCTATAGCATATTTTACATTACCTGCCATGAACTGAATAACATCTACAATTTCACCCATTACCACATTAGTAACTGTGGAAAAACTCTAGAAGAATATCTTTATCCAAAGTGGGTGGCAGTGCTATTCTCCTTAAATATAATTGTAAAATAGATTTGTAAAACAGGAATCAGCATAGTCCAAGGAAATATTTATTTTCTCATTGTTTAAATGCTGAAGGACAACTTAATCATGATTGCATGAAGAAAATGTAGGTCTCTTAAATAAAACAAAGGAAAAAGACAAAACTTGACAAACAGTTATTTAATGTATAAAATATGGTTGAAATTGCACAGAATAATAATGTCTTGCTATAGAACACATAAGTGTAGGCTTTCATGATTAAAGAACAGATATCCACAGATTACTGTGTTGTTAAAAACCTTGCAATCAATGAACTTGTACAATGATTTCTTTTTGTTTTTATCTGAGTTGGATCTAGTGACATTTATGTCCCTTAGATAAAGATGCTTAGATCTTTATCTTTACTGCGCCCAGATGTCACCTCATTTGTATCTTAAAGGAACAGTAACACCAACAAATGGAAGTGTTTTAAAGTAAAGAAAATATCATGTAGCATAGCCCTGTGCTGTTAAAACTAATCTGTTTGCTTCAGAAACACTACTATAGTTCATATAAACAAGCTGCTAAGTAGCAATGGCGGAAAGTGAAAAACGGCTATATGGCACAGGATAAGTAATGTATAACAGATAACATTATGTTCTACAGAGCTTATCTGTTATCTGCTTTTTCTCCTTTGAATGGCTACACAGCAGCTTATTTATATAAACAATAGTAGTGTTTCTGTAGCAAACACTGCAGTTTTACCAGTGCAGGGCAACACTGCATTATATTTTTATTACTTTAAAACAATTTCATTTTTTGATGTTACTGGTCCTTTAACTGAAAGTGGGGTTTCCTGTTTTCCATTTCCTTAAAGGGGTTGTTCACCTTTGAGATACCTTTTCGTATGATGTAGAGAGTGATATTCTGAGAATTTTTAATTATTTTTAATTTATTTAAAGTTTTTCAGTTATTTAGCTTTATATTCAGCAGCTCTTCAGTTTGCATTTTAAGCAACCATAGAGACTGGAATGTTTGCCCTAGCAACCATAGAGACTGGAATGTGAATAGGAGAGAGCCTGAATAGAAAGACGAGTATTATATTAGAAATATTTTAATTAAATTGAAAACGGACCTATTCGATTCATTCATTGAAAATAGCCTTTTTAAAAAATTTTATTTGTAGAATTTCGAATGTTTTTATATTGGAAATTTGAACCTTAGTAAATATGCCCCGTGGTGTAATATAGATACATAGATAATCTTGTCCTAAATGTTCTTGCCCCTTTTATTAAATACAGTTATTTAGTAAAAGGGACAGGTGACAAAAAATATTTGAAGAGTTCTAAAAGGGTTTTACGAACCAGCTTACAGTAGCATGAGGTAGCAACAGTGTTTTTGAATTGGGGCCACTGTGCCCTCCTTTCTTTGTCAAGAGCATAAAAAATGTTTTCCATGCCTCTTAGATGTGCTTTTTGTAAGTGGAACCTCAAGCTAAATTTAGCTATATCAACATTTTAAAACTTATTTACAAATGTAGGGGAAAATACAAAATGGAGATAACTTTTTTTATATTTGCAGAACAGGGGTTTCCACCTGCATTTTTATTTGAATAACATCAATAATTACATTGATATCTAGTTTCTTTTGCACACATTTATTGACACAATTCATTAAGGATACCATGGAATTAATAATGTTTGCCACAAGCTGAATGCCGGACACACTTGTAACCTTAATATACAAGGTATGGAAGCTGTAGTATATTGCTGTGACCCCTTCATAACAGGTAGACAGTGGCACAAATTTTTCTCCTTACCTCTCCCTAACAAAGACTGATGTTTAGTGATGGGCGAATTTATTCGCCAGGTGTGAATTCCCGCGATTCGCCACCGCCGAATAAATTCGCGAAATGCCAACGGAAATTTGCCTGCAGAAAATTTGCTGCCGTCAAAAAAAAAACGAGTCCATCACTACTTTTCACCCCCTTACACACTTACCCATCAATTTTAGTACATTGCATTTGTAAATGAATCTTTTCTATTTCTACCCGTATTGACTAAAGAGCAAAGCAACATCACTACCAGGATGAGTATTTGTCTGAGTTTGTGGTGTGTTCTTAGGGTAGCTTTGTTAAGTTGCCAGCTCCTGCCTGGTGTGTTTAAGAGATCATATGATATATAAGACTCTTACCCCCCCCAAGAAGTACTTTTTTTTGACTGTCCACCATTCCTGTGTGTTTAGAGCATGGAGTAGGCAGAATTCATTGAAATCTGTGGATCAAGTAATAATACTAGATAATGGAGTGTAAGGTTCCTGAGTAACCGCTACATATCTGAAATACATTACAGCTACGGATGGGTGAATCTGACTAGTTTTACTTTACTGAAAATTGGCGTAATGGCATAAATTCACCTGATGCACTGAAGTTAATGGGGCACAAAAAAACGGGCAACATTTTTAAACTAAACATTAGTCTATGGGTGTATCCTTTATTACTACAGTGAGTAGTACACCTTGATAGGGATGTTAAGTGCTTGGCATTGGTTGAGAGCTGAATATTCAGTTCAATATGCAGGTCCTATGGAGAGATATCATAATAAGGCGAAGAATTACTAAGGTTCAAAGTGAAAATTTGAATTAAAAAAATTCGAATTTCAATGCAATTTTTGCCTACTTCGACTATCGAATAGGCCAAAATTCAATACAAATTGAAAAAATTTTGAATTGAATTTTAAAATTCGACCAATCGAAAATCAAAGTAGTCTCTTTAAAAAATTTACACTTCACAACCTTAAGCCTGCCGAATTGCTATTTTAGCCTATGGAGGACCTCCTGGAACCTTTCTTTTTTTAAATCAATTTTTTTTGTCCAAAAAATTTCAAATCGAACGGTGCATTAGAATGAATTTTATCGTTATTTTTTTGATTGAAAAAGGACAATTTTCAACACTTTAAAAAATTTGATGGTCGAATTTCCAAGTTTTTTTTACTTTGAAATTCGACCCTTAGTAAATCTGCCCCTAAGTATGAGCTATTATTATATTGACATAAAAATCACACTGTTCTATAATGTAGTGTTTAGTTGAAGAAGGCATACAATAGATTAGGTACTGGATCAGTGGGTGGGGTCTGTGGTAGGTTTAACTGCAGTGCCAAAAATCTGAACGGAAGTGACAGAATAAAAATATGTTTTATGGCTTGAGTGTTGTAAACACAATTATAAAATTATGCATAATTAAATCAAATTTATTCCTAGCGGGTTCTTAATTTTCAAGGACTTTTGATTTATTTGTTATTTTAGTTGCTTATTAAAAGCAGAATCTGTCTGCAATTCTCTGTACCAAAGTACTAATGAAACAGTATTGTAGTAGTCAGCTTCCGTTCTGTACAGCCAAGACTTCAGTTCCCACTATTTATTTTATGTTCTGTGATTAAAAGACCTGCAGAAGGTCTATAGAAGAATCACAGAGGTGTGCAAGGTACTGACGTAAGGTATTGAGGTATTGAGTGTTGACTGAATGACTGCTGACTACTGCAATATTTTTTCATGGTACATGTAGTCAGGACAAACCATGCAGCGAATAAAAAAGGAGTTGACAGTGTTTTTCTTAGGAATTGCAATTGCAAATTTGCTTTGATACTGCAAAATTGTACAACCCCCTTTAATTAAATGGCAACATTCTAAAATGTTTTTCCATCCTGTCCCTATAGTTAAAGGCAGCTAAAGGATAACATAGTCACGGTAAATGGAGATTCTCAAAGGTAGTGGCATTGCCAGATAAACACATATGCTTGAATTATAGAGGTCAGGCTAAACCAGAGGCTGCTTGCTGAAGCAGAACAAGCTTGTGACAGAAAAGAGATATTTTCAAACGGTTACAGTAAACCTCTTACTTGATGTTCTGCAAATTCATTTCAAAAATATAATTCCCATTAATTCCTAGAACTATGCACTAGTGTATTCTGTTGATTGAGTGGAATCCTTAAATATGTGACAGAGAGATCAATGAAAGTACAGTATTAGAATATATTTTCCTTTTTTCAGGATTCAAAAAGAGCTTCACATTATTTATTGGCATGGCACGTCTCTGCCCAATAAAGTATGCAACAATTTGTTAGTTATTTATTTATTACCATTTATAAAGAGGCAAAGCGATAAAAGTTTCAGCTAGATTTGGTAAAACAACAATGACTTCTATCCTCCCCTTGCTAAATTGAGGTTCTTTGCCCCCCCATGGAAAATAATTGGATTTTTTCAGATTTGCAATGGATAATTAATTTTACAACTATTTCTCAATCCTTGATCTTGTTTTGCCTGCCCTATTCATTGCCTGGAATACTAAGGGACCTATTAATGATGCCTCAAATTTCTCTGGTTGAGTTTTTTTATAAACTTTTTTATATTTAATTAACTGCATCCAGTCAATGGAAGATGGTCCCTTTTACAATTGGAAGATATTTTGTGCCTTCGTGATGTTCAAGGGTTTTGGGTAGTTTGACGCTGGTTTTTAAGGCAACAATTCCAAAAAGCTGAATGATTTGAATTGTCACAACATTTTACGGAGACTAGTGATGGGCGAATCTACCCCGTTTTGCTTCCTCGAAAAATTGGCAAATTTTCGCGAATTTATTCGCCAGCGGCGAATTGCAGGAATTCGCCCATCACTAACAGAGACTTTTCCCGTATGGAGAATTTTCAATCCAAATTTTTTATAAAATTTTTTAGTACATTGTGGTTGTGAGTTATATTGAATTTTTGTTATTACTATAATTGGAGACATACCTGTAGTCCCCTAAATGCACTAATGCCCCAAACATGGACTGGCTATGCTTAATTGAAGCAGTGTCTGGTTCACTGTAGCTAATAAATCTCCAGGTTCTGATGCTTTGTTCCTCTGCTTGTTTTGTTATTTATTACAATGCTCAAAGTGACAACATAGCAGTATGTTGGAGATGCAAATATCTTAATGCATATATTTATATATGGTTGCTGTTGTCTAAATGTCATGCCAAAGGAGGCATGATTGGCATCTCAAACACCATCCAAAACCACCACAGACCAATGTCAGAACAAGATTTCCTACTATGACAAGAGAACAAGAGGCTCAGACCTTTGACTTATTACAAATACAGATGGGAATTGAACATCAGGACTGAATATTCACTTCCAAACCTAAAACCTTGCTCTAGATGAAAGAGTTTCTAACAATCTGAGACATGTGTGCTTTCTTAATTGATTTTCTTAATCTCTTTCCTGTTTCCTGGAAAAACTATTTCTCTTTATTATGTTACTTACCTGGATTTCAATGCTTTATTTTGGTGTGCGGCCATAATGATTGTAGATACAATGGTCCTTACTTTGAAAATAGGATTGAGGGATAAATTTAATAATTCTCAATTTTTGAATGAATTAATTTTGTAGATTGTCAAAAGCTTACAAACAGAGGATGAACTAAGGAAGGTTCTAAGATTATTAAAGTAGTGTAATAAAATCTTCTTACCCTGGTGGTCCAGTGGTGTGGCGGGTATGCCTGCTATGCCACTCCTCTACGGCTTCTCAGTGTGCGCGGTGCAGACTTCCTCTTTCTTTAAAGGCGCATGTGCACTGACGTCATCATATGACATGGCGCCAAAATCAAATATTTAAATATTTTGGCCTGGCCTTTGACATTTCTGATATTCTGTATCCTGCCCTTGCCGGATTACTGACGCTGATTCTGCTTAACCCACCTGATAGACTTCCTGGTTTGACCCCTGACTACATTTGTTCTCCACCTGCCTTGACCTGGCCTGTTCTGACCATGATTCTGTCTAAGCATTCTGTACCATGACCCTCGGCCTTAAGACTCTTCATCTTGCACCTCTTGTTAAGTCCAAAGGCGGTCACACTACTGTTGAAGCCAAGCTGAGACCAGGGTGCTTAGCATCTGTTCTGGTGTTGGGTGCCAACCGTGACAAGTAGGTTTACTTTTTATCGAAATTGTGCTTTTAGTCATGGGCCATATATTGTGTGTTATTGGTGAGGCAACGTCAAATAGAGCATAAAATGTTGAGTTGAACAGGAGAAGAGGAAGGACAGACATGTCTAAGGGGAACATTTACAGTACTTACAACCTCAGTGAAGGAAATGTATTGATTATGGTGGTGCTTATATGAGAAGCAAATACACAGATTAAAGTATTACACAGCAGCAGAACTGAACTAAACAGGCAAAAATAAATCAGTAAAGACATCAACAATTCAACCAGAACTGTAAGTTACAAAGTGTTTACAAAATACAAGAGAATCTTGGTTATTAATGAAAGAGTGTATCTCATTTAGGACAAACAAACGAAAAGAGTAAAAGCTGAATAGGTCAGGTATGAATAAATATTTAATATAAGCACTATAATAGGAATAATTATTTTCTTCCATTTGGCTGATACACATTAGTTACACTCCATTAGCACTGCATTTACAATATGCATTGAAATGTTTTTCAGGCATGCCTTGCATACAAAATGTTTTTGATTGTTAGTGGTGGTTCAGGTATTGAACTGTCAAGGAAAAGGACAACATATTGTATATAAATATACACTGGATTTTGGGTAACGGAAGGGCAGGTTAGATAATGTATTTGTAGAATGAATGGGGAGAAATGTGCAAGGATTTAGATTGAAAGCCATGCACAGCTTGTTTCATGCAGGGTGCAGAAGGAAAAAGATCCATACTCCCTATCTATTTCTTGATAGTTATCATCACACTTTGAAAGAAGGAATGCTTGCCAGGAGCTTGGGCATGTACTCCCCTGATTAAAATTCAATGGATAATGGCACTGCTCTTTGGTCTCCCCTGGCATGGAGTCCCAGGAGACAGGTAGTTATTTACTGTTCTAATATGCCCAGCTGATGCAACTGCAGAAAAAGTACCATATATATTCCATTTGTGGAAGCTGGTACATATTCCAAAGGACAGAGGTTTGTTTATCATTTACATTGTATTTTTAATAGTAAACATAGTGATTCATGCCTGTATAGGCTCATACACATATTTATAAATTATTTTACTTGTGTTTTAAGAGAAAAAGGAAATAATAGTCTATGGGAGATGGCCATTTCGTAACTTTATGGATTATGGGTTTCCAGAGAGGTGATCCTATGCCTATAATGTACTATAAGACAAGAGTCTACAAACTACTTTATAGTTGGCATTACCATGCTTGGGAGAAATAATGCTTGAATAAGTGCCTCAAGAAACTAAATGAACAACACTCTTTATGGACATGTTAAATGAAAAAAGGACATTTGTACTTTTACACTATGGCCTTTTTGTGGAGCATGTTTGAGTGCCACTTTTCTTTTTTATGGTGTAAAATATGTTTATTATAATTTGCTCAATATTATTAAACATGGAATTCCAAAAAATATGGGGAAGACTTATGTTTCCTTCAAAAACTGTATGCAGTTATCCAAAGTAAGCTAAAGGTTACCCCAGGAACTGCTCCTAAACTGACAGAGTTTGAAATGCTAAAAACGGGGCTTGTATTTCATTCTAATGTGAAATATGTGACATTTAAGATACAGTTAAAGTTTCTGTTATACAAAAACAGCAAAAATTATAGCAAGAGATTACACTCTTTTTCTTTATTCCATGCCACACAATCTTCTGCTCATAGGGTTAAAGGGATTTTTCTAACTATGATACTATAGACATTGATGAAGACTTCTAAGTAAGATTGCCCCAAGGCTACAGACCCTAAATTGTTGGACAAGTAAAAGAAAACAGTAATCATTTACAATGAACACAGAGCCCAAGGCATGGAAACACTTACCAGTCCTTGTCAGCAAGTTCACCTGAGAAAGCCAACACAATTACTATGAAAATAATGTCACTGCCTGTAATTGCGTTGGCTTGCTCAGGTGAACTTGCTGACAAGGAACCTTTGAACAAAGACTGCCTGTTTCAGCTTTTTTATTATTTAACCAAAATAAATATAATTTATTATTTAACCAAAATAAATATAAATTACCTAATCAGTGTCTGAAAGATGGGGGAAATTCACTAAGCGGTGAAAATTCGCTAGCGTTGCCTTTGCTAACATTCAATGCACTTCGCCAGGCGAATTGTCGCCAGCGCTACGCAAATTCACTAAAGTGCAAAGTTACGATAAGGTCGGTGAACGGTAGCATAGTTGCGCTAGTGTTACTTCGCCAGGCAAAGCGCATTCACGCTAGTGATGCCTAATTTGCATATGGCCCAAATTTCAAAGTATAATAGAAGTATATGTTACAGCCACTACATTCCACTACACAAGCTCAGGAAACCTTTAATAAATTATATAAAGTTGTCCTATTGCCCTACATGTGCCCCCTGTATAGTTGTGTTGCCATATGTTAGGAAATGTAGGGGGGAAGGAGGGTACCCCCCCAAGACTATCCCCCCTAAAGGTAAAACACTCAAATCTATTGTATTGAACTTTGCCAGGTCTGACCTGGCGAAGTAACATCTAGAGTAAATTCAGTAAACTGGTTATCTTAGTGAATTTGCATAATTCCGATCCTATGTCAGTGCGCAACTTCTCCTGGCGTAAAGGTGCGAAATTGCACAAGTCTATCTACTTCGCTAGTGAAAATTAGCCAGAGTCGGTGTTAGTGCATTTGCGAAGTTACGAATTGACGTCACGCTGGCGAATTAGCGCTAGTGTTAGATGCTTCGGGCTTTAGTGAATTTCCCCCAATGTATCTCTGAAAGCGTTCTACCCACTATAAGCAGGTCTACTTCATATTCATTTTAAAATGCATTGGTTGGGGCAACCTTTTAAGCTGTACTTTATATTTACCAGCTGAAATGTTGATCATATTTTGCACATTGGATTAACTTAATCTTTGAGGAACTTGAACATCTAAACTATTGACTCTTTGTCTGGAATGATATTTGTGTGACAAATCATCTCATTTTGTAGACATGGTGCCCTTCTTCCTTTAAAATTTGGTATGAATTCTAAATAAAGAATGCAGTGTTCCAAAATGTATTACTGTCTTTAGTAATATATATTTGCATTTTGCAGACAGCACCAATCAAGGATTAGTTTGATAAAATGCCTTTATTGAGACATAGGCTCCTGACCCAGTACACTGGCAACGTTTCAGACCACCATTGGTCTTTTCTCAAGCCACAGTATATATACAGTAGGTTCCAGGCCTTTGCAGATCATATGTTACTCTGTGATTTGTTCTTTATTAAGCAAAAGCCCCATTCTAGTTTATCTTTTTCTGAAGAGCTAGAAAGGTGTGGAAAGAATATTCCATTATTAATGCAAATACCATCTAAAATCTTGTTGATATTTTTCTCAATTCCAGAAAAAATGCAAATATACACATAAGTATTTTTTAAAAGTTAAATAACATTAGTCAATTTATTAAAGAAAAAAAAGTTTCCATTGGGAATAGGGCATTGTCACTAACAACTTTTTTTATCTTTCCAGTTTATAAAAAAATGTGAGATTATCAGCCTTGTAAATGAATTGAACTATGTGATTATCACTTTTTTTTGTCACAGTTTTTTTTCTTGACTTAGAAAATTAGGTTTCTTAGTGGCAGATTCATCAAGGGTCGAACTTCGAAATTGAAAAAAACTTCGAAATTCGAATTCAAAAAGACCAACCAAAATTAATTCAATGTTTTTTTTCATTTAAATAGGTCCATTTCAATTGAATTTCAATCATTTGAATTGAAGTAAGTTTTTTTTTCGAATTTTTAATGAGACCGTACGTGATACATTTTGAAATCCAAATTTTATGCAAATTTGAATGAAATTTTGACTTTTTCCTAGTCAAAGTACACAAAAATTGCTCTGAATTCTATTTTTTTTATTCAAAATTTCACTTCAACCCATTATAAATCTGTCCCTTAATCTCTATTCAGGGTGACAGCACTGAAATTAATAATGGTAGTTCTTTGTCTATTTTTTGTGCTTAAATTACATTAAAGTAAAGTTAGCGCATCTACTGCACTACATCATAGAGCTTGCTAATCCCATTAAGAAGAGGGTTATAGAAATAATTTATCATTTATCAATGGTCAAATTTCAAGTTTATGGGAGTTTCTAAAAACTCTCAAACTCCCATAAACTAAAAAAAAAGACCAAAATAATTTATTAAATTTTCAATTTTTTCTAAATTCACATAAATAAGATGAACCGGCGAAATTAATTTGATTCTAGTTTTTTCAACAAAAAAATAATAATTAAAATAATTAAAAACCTTTTTTTCAAAAGTTCACCAAATGATTCCAAATTGGTTTGGAGGTACCCCATAGATGAAAATGCCAATTTTGCAGGTTTTAGATGGTGAACAGTCAAATCCAAATTCTTAAAGGGACAGTACATGATAAATTTCGATTTTCAAATTACACTAAAATAAACTCAAAATTTTATAAATATGCCCCTAAGTGTGTTAATAGTGACAAAGTGCACCTTAAGTTAAACATAGCCTGTCCTGACTAAGTACCCTATCTTGCATATGGAAAACAGAGCAATACTCTGGCCAGCAAAATATTAATGTATAGTGCAATACACGTGAGAATTCTCATTTGTGCTTTCTCTACTTTTAAACAAATGCTGATTCCTTTTTTATGTGTCCTTGAAAGGCTATTTTGTTCTGGCAACTAAGTAGCATATAAAGCATTTTGCGTGAGTTGTTGTCTTCTATTGTATCCACACACTGCCTTCAGTTCCAATATTTTTCCAAAGGTAAAAAATAAAAATCTGAACTCCAAAACATATTACTGATTCATAATATCCCAAATCTCTTACATAATATCCTCCTTTGTTTGTATTCCCATGATGTTCTTGTAGAATGTGCGGTCTAAAGTAAATGTCAAGTTCCATAACTTGAGTTTCAGAAAAACACATAAATTATACAGCACTATGGCATGTGAACACTTCTGAAGCACTTAAGCTTGCACACATTTCCTATTTCTACAGGTTGTGGAGAGTTCCTATGAGTCCTTAACGATTAAGCACAAAAGACATGAGACTTGAAAAGGTCGAAGCTGTGATATTAACTCTCATGGACTCGTATTAAGGAGACATTTTAGCTATGTTTGCTAAATTGGAAATGTCGATTAGAGACCTTAATACTAAGGGGCAGATTTATCAAGGGTCGAATTGAAAAATCTAAATTTTGAGCTAATTTTAGTGTATTTAAAAAAGAAACATAATTTTTCCAAAGTCCACCAAATGACTCCAAATAGGTTCTAGGAGGTCGCCATAGGCTAAAACAGCAATTCGGCAGGTTTTAGATGGCAAATAATCGACGTTAAATTTTTAAAGAGACAGTGCATAATAAATTTCAATATTTGAATTTTGAATTATTTAGTACACTAAAATGAACTTAAAAATTTAAATTTAAAATTTAGATTTTTTTATTCGACCCTTAGTAAATCTGCAAAATACAATAAATAAGTGCTAAACTCTTCCATATGAGAGAAATCGGGTTATCCTAGATTCTACCCTGACATTCACTCCTCATATCCAGTCACTTGTTAAGTCAT
>CM044434.1:152356945-152383075 GCA_024363595.1 Xenopus borealis
TATATATATATATATATATATATATATATATATATATATAGATATCAAGGGGCACATTTACTTAAATAAAATTCAATTTAAAAAACTTAAATTTTTAAGTAATTTTTGTCTACTTCGACTATCAATTCAAAATGAAAAAATTTTAAAATTTAAATTTCAAATTGCCATTTTAGCCTATGGGGACCTCCTGAAACCTTTACTGTGACTTTTTCAAAGTACTGAAAATTTTAAGGATTTTGCTCAAAAACGTTTGAATCCTTTGAATCGAACAATGCATTAAAATGATTGATTAAAATGATGATCAAGTTTGGCGTGTCCAAGTGAAACGTGTCTTCTTTCTATTGTTTTAGGCATTAGACAGATAATTTGTGACTGATTTGAAGGAATTCCTAAAATCATAGTAGACTTTGGTGATACACAGGGTACAGAAAAAAGTTGCACTTCCCTATTTAAATGAGGATCCGAGAGTAGTGTTATAAAAGGATTTTTTTTATTAAATATGTTAAAAATGGAAAATATCTCAATATTATTAAAAACATACATAGTAGGTAGGAATGCCATGTGGCATTGGAATGATGATAGCCTCCACTAATGTACAGTTCTAGTTTAATTTCTTTTTCCCAGGAATTGTTGTGGATACTTGCTCTACCTGGTGAAGATATTTGAGTGCATTCTTAAATTCTATACCTACAGATGCAGCCACTTGGATTTGTGTGTTAAATGCGTCATGAGTTAGGATTAATTGAAGAAACTGTGTTCTCTAAAGTCATCTTAACTCATTTAATGCATTTAACCTTTTCATTAGCATACCAAAGCACCATTGTTTTCAATGGTGAGCTCTTTAATTGGATGGGATGATGTGACACAATATTCTGTGTTAAGTGGAAAAAATGGGATATCTGATTAAAGTTATTCTGTGTCAAACACACAATCCATAGTGGCTTCATCTGTATAAATGTATATTTTAGTTTAGTCTAATCCTAAAGTCATATAAAAATGCAAAGTTGCTGGGATTTGTCTACTAATTATGAATTGAGCATGAATTAAAAATAAATTGATAACATGATTAAATGATCGCAATAACATACATAATGTTATTTTCTAATGTGTGTGCTTTGTCACCCTTGAATACACATAATAATTTCCGTGAATATAGATTTAAAAAAAATGTACATAATTATGCATATGCAAATATTATGCAAAATAAATTATGAACAATTTGGGGGTTTGTGTTAAAAGAAAAAAAGTCTGTAAATAATATCTTGAATACATCCATGTAACATTCCTTTACAAACTGAAGGCTAAGCAGTAATTTCCCAATAATAAAATGACTTTAATGTGTGCCCTTGTACACAAGCTTGCTGAATAACACCAAACAAGATGGAAATGTTATGGCATATGACCACACTTTAATAATGGTTTGACATGCTCTGATGATTTTAATAAAAGTCTAAAAAGACATTAAATATTAATAAGATCATCTGTGGGGTGAACTATACTGTTAGCTGAACTCTTTTTAGTGAAATGAATTGTTTAAAGGAAAATGTTCACGTTAAACTGGATTTGTACAGTAAGAACTTTATCCAGCACAGTGCTTGTGCAATAAAGTTCCCTGCTGAATCTCTGCAACTACTGTCTATATGTAAAAGAACAATTCAGTTAAAGTGGACCCGTCACCCCAAAAAAATATTCCATATTTTATCACATTAGTCAAGCAAAATGAAAATTAATTACACTATATAAATTATTTTAATCTTGTTTTCTTCAGTCTGGAAATTCATAATTACAACAAACAGGCAGGAGCCATTTTGTGGACACTGTTTGTGCACCAGAATGGGGGACCCAATGTCTATCCCCATTTTCTGGCTGCACAATTAAATAGTTAAGAGAACTGGGGGAATGTGTGGGGAGCAGTGACATCTAGGAAGTGCTGAATGGAAAGTGAAAGTAATTATCTGCCCCGCGCTCTATGCCTAAGGCATAGAGGAGGGGCAGACAATATTTGTTTGACAGCTGAAATTTTTAAATGAGCTTAATACAGCTATGAATGCTTTTATAAAAATTTGAAATTGGATTTCATGTTTAATTTGAAAATGACTTTTATTATACAGATTTTTGTGTCTGGGTGACGGGTCCACTTTAAATGCATAATTTTAATGGTAATGGGGAACTCTCATATGTATTAAACATTTTTCATATAAATACTGTTTGAAGTAAATTGAATCAACAAACATTAAAGTGAAGGAATATAAAATATGGCACCAAGTACAGTGTTATAGCACCATGTTTTTCTACCTTGCATTGGATTCAGCATAATATGCAGATGCAAATGTTCTGTAAATGAGCAGCAAAGGCTTATGGGAAGTTGATAAATGAGGATCATGGGGGCAAATTCACTAAAGAGTGCAACTTCGCCCACATCCACTTCGCAGCCTTCGATAATAATAATTCAAGAAAGTGCAAATTTGCATCCAGGGTGCCAAACAGTGGCAATGTTGTGCTAGCATTACTACATCAAGAAAAACTGCGCTAGCATTGCATAATTTAAATACGGTGGGAAGCCAATGGATGTATATGTTGCAGCAAAGACATTACAAGCCTGGCGCAAGAGGTAACACTCAGTAAAATCTGCATCTTGGTGAATTGGCTTAGTTAAGCTCTTTGGCCAGAGTGAAAATTCACCTGGCATTAGAGTGCGTAGCAACACTAGCGTACCTCTCCTTCGCTAGTGACGTGCCTACACTTGTTTGTAAATCGGAGAAGTACTGAAATGATGTCATGATGCAAAATTTACGCTAGCGTTAGTCACTTTACCCTTTAGTGAATCTGACCCATGGTCTTTAGTTTCTATATTCAAAATTAACTACACTACAGAAAAAACTGAATCAGAAACACTCAAACAAAAAATTTTATTTAGATAAAAATAACATTGCTCTATTCATTTGTTTTTAAATCAAACTGTTTAAAAGAAACTCAAAACATAAGAATAGCTTGAAGGTTAAATATATACCCCTCTCCCAATTTTGAATCAGAATTTTTTCTACTATCAAAATTAAGATTGAAGTCACATTTTTTTCACTGCAGTTTTGTTGAATCACAAAAAAATCTTACTTTTTAATAAAGTCCTCAAGGAGCACTATACAAATAAAAATATACATACATACATACTGTTCTGGGTTTGGGATACCATACGTGACTTAACTCCCTTAATGAATTCAGCTGTAAGTACTCTATCTACTCAACTTTATACTAAGTTCCCCTTTTATTTTATTTCAGAAATGAACATAGTACTTACTTGAACTATTAACCATAGGCAAAATAGTAATCCTAATACTAAGTGATAAAAGTGTAATGTTTAACACATTCTTTGTAATGTTTAACACATCCCTATCACCTATTAATTTGGTCTGACAAATGATGAAGTCATTATAAAATGTAATATGTTTTGTGATATTTTGGTTGAATAGAGTTGTAGTTTACATAGTACAGAGTAAGAAAATGGTTGTGGTTTTTAAAATCATAGAAACAAGCCTCTGTGTTCTTTTCATTCAATGCTGCACTAATAGTTTTTTCTATTTTGAACAGAAGTCTTCAATAATTTAACTTTATACATGTGAATAATGCAAATGTAATCATCAACTCTAAGATGACCTTCCTGTTTATCTGCTAAATTAGTCTTTACCAAAAGATTTATTTCTGATTTTATTATAAAATTCGATAAATATTCTGTACCCTACTGGCTACCCTTAATTTAAAGTATGTGTTTTGCTTATGCCAAGCAGCCATCTGTGCTTATAATGATTTTGAAAACCAATGGTGATCTTTGAGAGAATGAGGAAGTCCCCATGGGTGGGATTTGTAACTATAATATAGTTAATAATCTTCATGGAGTACTTAGCTTATTCCTATTAATACATTGTTTGCATTTCATCAGAAAATATTACATGTTCTTGCATATCTAATGCAGAATTACAAATATAGCAGTAACTACTATAGGATCCATTATCCAGAAGGCTCCAAATTACTGGATAGACTCCATTATAATCAAAATACTAATTTTGATTTTTTTTTTCTCCTTTTTTCTCTGTAATAATAAAACAATAACTTGTAAATGATCCCAAACAAGATATAATTAATTCTTATAGGGAGCAAAACAAGCCTGCTGGGTGTAAAAGGTATACTGTCATGGGAAAATTTATTTTTTCAAAATGTATAGTGCAGCAGAATTCTGTACTGAAATCAGTTTTTCAATAGAGCAAGGAGAGAATCTTGCCTCAGGTGACATTGAGCAGCCAGTTACCAGGGGCTGCAAAAAGCCACCTCTGGTAACTTTAAGAGCCAAATTTCCATTTTTTAAAACTGAAATTTGGCTCTTCTAGTGCAGCGAAGGCAATAACCTCCTTGACCCGCTCCTACGCTAGTGCGGAGCGGGAGGGTGGCGGCGGCAGCCCTTGGAAAGCCCCTGTAGACATATTATCAGTTTCCCGACTTCACTCAGTCAAGTGACTTGTGCTTTGATAACAGTCACTCTTTACTACTGTACTGCAAATTGGAGTGATATCACCCTCCACCCTCCTCCCTCCCCCCATCAATCTATTAGTATAACAAATGGGAAGGTAACCAGATAGCAGCTCCCCAGTGACTAGTGATTTGCCATGCCCAAATTTTCGCTGTGAATTCCAGCGTTTTGCCACTGGCAAATAAATTCGCTAAACTGCAGTGAAAATTTGCCAGCGTCAAAACCCATGTTTTGTGAAGTTTTCACCATTTCAAGAATTTCCCACAAAATTATTCAGCGAAGTCAAATGAGACAAATTTGCCCATCACTAAACAGCACTCAGTAGTAAAAAACGAAGTCCCACTGTGACACATTCCATTTCATTGAGTAGGAGAAACAACAGCCGGCCAGAAAGCAGTTCCATCCTAAAGTGCTGACAGCATCTCAGCATGGATACTTAGAGGTCAAGGATGAGATCTTATTCTTTAATCCAAAAGGACATTAGGAATGAGTTGCATTAGGAATTTCCAGTCTACACTGATGACCCATGGTTGGTGCCATAGCCTGAATATCTGAACAATATCTTGCATTCTGAGTCAGTCTGAATGTGATCTGAATTGGTGAACCCTGTTAGATATTAGTAGGATCTAATACCATCTTGTTCCAATTCTTGTGCACATAGTTCGCTCATTACCTGTGCAAATTGAATCAAATGATCTCAAAGTAACCAAATTTACTTAGTATTGTTCTGTATAAATTCCATGCTGGATTGAATTTCACTATCTCTAGATATTTTTGTGTGTGTGCTTGTGCCAAAAAAAAAGAATACACACTGAGCAGTTATATGTGACCTGCAAATAACATTTCTGTTTCTTCAAACACCTTTAAAAACAATAAACAGCTTGTTGAGGATGAGAACAAATAAATGTATTACTCACATGCAAACTGAAGGGTTGCCTCTCTGCTAAGGATGCTGCCAAAGGAGTTAGCTGCTAAGCACTGATATTGACCAGAATCCTTCATCTCATTTGGACTGCTGATTATAAAATTTCCATCTATCAAACTGAACCGATAATCATTTTCCAAGTCTATCTCTGTCCCATTCCGTAACCATCTTTAAAACAATCATAAAAAAAGATAATTAATTTTAAATATTACCGTAGCTTTAACACTTGAGTATGTAGAAGTCTTAGATCAGTTTCTGTTAAACAAAGTGTCCTTCAAGGAGACACGGTCATGTCCAAATAAAAAGCACATTAAAAAGAAATACAGATTTGCCATGCTTGCCAGTATGTAGTGGAAAAGTCTGGGCCTGGGATATGCTTTTATTGGTATGGCAGCTGGGAGTTCAAGATATCTGACATGGCAGTTAAAGAAAGGAAATGAATTTAAAGGCCCATGTTATGCTCCTGCATAATCATTTAAAAATATCAAGGTAATTTGCAATAAATGCAGATGACTGAGCCTTAGTCTGTTATGGCCCTGTGAGTATTAATAAAACTATTTCTAGTTAAGTACAAGTGGCACATGTTGGTCTACCAGAATTGCTGCCTCCACCTCAATAAAGGAGCTCATTTATACTACTTGATGGTAAAAAAAATACTCAATTTTACCTATAGATTGGTGTAGGAACCCCTCTTGCCTCACAATTAAGGGCCACCTTCTTCTCCCCAGAATCCATGGGAAATATAATGTTTTCTGGTTCTTGGACAAATACTGGCCCATAATTCACACTTTCTAGAAAAAAAGAAAAAAAAATCTATGGGTTAAATTCAAATATTTATCTACGTTCTCAGCTCAGATGTGATACTTTGATTCATTTGATTCATTCATGCCATTTGTACAAATTAGCAAAAGGTCTCCTCAATCTCAACATTCCAGCTATGGGAAGATGTGTTCCAATGAATATTTTATTCATCTGTGTGTGGATATAAATCTCTCTTTAACAATAAGACAAATTGTTATAAAATAACTAAACTTTATAAATGTATGCCTGTACTATAATCTCCGATTTACCCCTTATACATTTTTCAATTTGTTTTTTGTCCTTCCATTTATTGCTATTGTTTTAAATATATCTATATTTAATAATATAACATGCAGAGTTTGCTATCTCAATCACTCTATTAACTAATCACGTTAAGGGTTTTAAATCCTGCAGGGATGTGAATAGGATCTGTGACCACTGTGGATAGAATACTGTTATAACAGCAGATAGGATTGCAGTCATAAACACAAAAGAGTTGCTGTTTTATGAGTGAAAGGAAGGAGACCTCTAGGTTATATAATGTTTTTTTCAACGTGTAAGCAAACATTTTTCCTCAGACTGCTTGACTCAACAACTCAGTGATCAGCGACTTTGTTTGCCAGGCATGAATTAGCTGTGAAATTTCACACTTCACCACCTGTGAATTTTGTCATGAAACTCTGGAAAACTTCATGACGAAGTAGTCATAAGAAAAAAAACAATGCATTTGATGCATTTGGACAAAAATGTGGCCAAGACAAAACTGTCACATAAGACAAAAAGTATGCAATTTGCATTTGGAGCAAGGAAAAATTGTTGCACACATAAAAAAAAATCACACAAAATTTTTTTTATGATACCCATTGACTTGTGTTATACAAAACAGGATGGATTTGCTCATCACTTTACAACTCAACATTACAAATTAGAATGTAAAAGCACCTGAGCATGTCCCTTATTTACTTA
Source organism: Xenopus borealis (assembly GCA_024363595.1). NCBI lineage: Eukaryota > Metazoa > Chordata > Amphibia > Anura > Pipidae > Xenopus > Xenopus borealis. The sequence continues at coordinate 152,364,157 of CM044434.1, forward strand.
CAGTATTTAGCCCATAATCATTCTTGTAGGATAAATATATAAAATATTTGTAATCATATTCTACTCAATCACACTGTATTGGTTTGTATATGTAAATCATAAAGTATAATAATGTTTTATTTTAAATGCAAAATATACATTTTGTAAAATATATTTAGAACAGAAATCAGTTGAAACTCTATGGGGCAACATTCAAGTCTTTGCTGTAAAAAATGTGTAACCCTTTCGACACCCCTTTGTTGGGATTACACTCTACGTGTGGCACTTACCTGATGGCATGGGACAAACCTTAGCCACTGCTCAGTGGTATTGGGAGAGACTAGGTGCCTGGTACTTACTAGCACAGTGCCTCCACCTAGTGGGATCCGGGAATGCACCTACGGGTGGCCCCACTAGGAATACAGTAATAACGCACACACATAGTACTGGTTAAACTGTATAATGGTTTATCTAAAATAAATGGCCAACTAGTACATGCAGCACTCCTAACCAATGACAATAGGGCCTCACTACCTAACTTGCTAGCTCAATCTGTCTATCTAACTAAAAGTCCATTAATGTCCTTTATATTCAGCTCTCTTTAGGGTACTGTCTCTTTAAACAGGCTACTTACACAAATCATCTTTGGATGCTTAAGAGCTCTCTTCAGGTGAGTCCAGCACATTCAGGCATACAGTGCGACTACCAGCCCCTTTGGATTTTCAGATGAAAATCTCCTGCTAGTTGTTCCTCCAGTCTGGATTTCTTTCATACTCTCTGTCTCTCCAGACACAGTATCTGTTTTCCCTGTGCCAGCCTGATCCAAATTAATGCTTTTTTGTGCAGCCTTTCAACTCTTTGGGCCCACCAGAAGCTCTCTGGCTTCCTTCTCTGTCCACCCTGTGGTTCTCAATGCCAGGCTTTCTTCTTTTACCAGTACCTGTGACTTCATTTTCCTGCCAGCCACTCACTAGCTGCTGTGTCACATCCTGTTGCACTGAGATCACTGAATAGCTGGTTGCTAGGTAATAGCTTACAGCACACAGACACAGGTTATGTGCTTCTGCCCTTACAGGGATAAGGGCAAAGTAGGATAATTCCCTACAAATGTATGACGCGCAACAATTTTAAACTGAATTAGGCTTTAAGATGGCAAGTTTTTGTAGAAGTTATTGAGGCTGATTTAGAAACTTTGTGCAGCACAGAATGATTTGCACAGTAAAAATATTTACCCTGTTATTGGTTACATTGGATATTGGATAAGTGTGTGTGTGTGTGTGTGTGTTGAATGTGCAAATAGAATTTGCGAAAAAAAAACTTCACTGTGGATGTCTATAAGAGCTTTTTAAATATGACAAAAAATCGCAAATTGCAAATATTTATGCTAATACTCTGCATTCGAGTAACAACACAACTTGGTGGCGGTGAAAATACTTGCAAAACATTATTGTGCACACAACAGCCTTGCATACTGACTGCGCTCACACAAACAACGATCTCATTTGCAAGCAATTTGCGGAATTTTGCATACAATGTTATTTCACAAAAACCAGAAAGATGGCAACAGTAGTCAGGAAAAATCATGGACAATACAACATTTGCAATAAATATGTGCTGCACAATCAGTGTGATCTTGGGTGGAATGTTTATTGTAATTATCCAAATTTTAGAAGAAATTAAGGTTATATCTCTCATGGTAGTCGATGTTGAAGGGTTGATTAATATCCGTTTCTCTCTCTGGTTTGCATCATGCCATTTTGTTATGTGTTAATGCCATATAGTGTTAATCTCAATAAATTAATATTTAGACTTCCCAAAGCTCATGTGACAGCAGCCCTGAAGAGGGGGTTTCAATCAGGAGAAAAAGAAACGAGGAGTTACTGGAGCAGTGGCATAATTAGATATTACAAGGCCCCTCAGGAAATTATTTTCACAGGCCCCCAAAATTTCGTTTTCGGCACGCGTCGCATCCTTTTCGCCAGGCAAAATTTTGCTGGTGTTTCGCGAATTTCTTCGCCAGCGGCGAATTGCGGGAATAAATTTGCCCATCAATACTTATGACGCATACACTTTGCTAACACTCAGTGGCACTCAAATTGCCAAGAAGTTAGATCTGAAACATCCTTTGAGAGTTGGTGACTAAGAAGTACTAAGATCCAAAGAACTGTTTTCTTTTAATATGGTGCAAATGTTCCCTTAGAGAAGTTGTTTTAGGTTGCTTCTTTGCACTTACATTCCCAACTAGATTTGGAGGAGTGGGAAAGTATCTAGTTAACTATTAAGAATTTTTCATAAATTGTTTTCCTCACGGCAACTAACTATAAAGTCCTCCTCAGATGGTATTTAGTTCCTGTAAACATATTAAGACTTGTCCCCACTGCTGATCCAGGATGTTTTTGTGGTTGTGACCACAAAGGTACTACAGATGAAGCCACTTTGGTTTGTGTGTTTGACACAAAATAACTAAACCCAGATATCCCACTTATGCTTATCCCATTAAACACAGAAAAATGCATTAAATAAGTTGAGATGACTTTAGATAACACAGTTTGTTCAATTAATCCCAAGTCATGATGCGTTTAACACACACATCCAAGTGGCTTCATCTGTATGTTTCCCATGTGGTGGTTATGACCTATTGTCCAAAGGTCTACACTGTGGTTTACTCTTCTATATCTCTATCCTGAAGCACCCTACTACTGCATTAATATACAACAAACCTAACAAGCTTACACTGTTACAATTTCAACTCTTCACTGTTATCACAACAGCTACAAAACATAAAATTGCTAAGGCAAGGAAGTCTAAAAAAAGTCCTATGGAATCCCTCAAAAGTATTTTAATTGGACACACATAAGAAATTTCTCAACGTCTGTAAACCATGGCTCTACTACAGACAAGGAATGGACTATCCTAATGCTCTCCTCTCCCTGTAACAGTGATTTTTCAGTATCAGCTGCATCATTACATCTGTTACTTAGCCACTGGTGTATTATTATGCTAGGTACAGTTAGGTGACACTGGGACTTGTTTATTGATTTTGTTGCTATAGTCAATTTGCTGAATGATGATTGTACTTTCCCTTTATAGACCAACCTAAGGTGGCATTTTCCTCTCTGCTAGCCTCATATTCAAATTGTATCTATAACAGTCAGTTGTTAATTAATGTTTTCTCATTAGGCACATAAGCAGTTTGCAGATGTATACAGCTTCATCGATATATTTTTCTTCTATATCTGGATGCGATTAACTTAAAACAAACTGAAAAACCGTTGATATTTAATAAAACATGTTTGAAATAAAAATATATATAAATACATCACTAACAACCTTGAAGTGAAGGAGAAGATTAGTAAAAAGACCATTACCTATTTCATGTTCAAACTACTCAGCGCTACGAAATATCAGATATTGAATTTAGACGTCCCTTGCCTCCATGCACCCTATTGTGCTCAAGGCTGAATGACTGCTTGAGCACAATAGGGTGCATGGAGGCAAGGGATGTCTAAATGGGTGCTCCCCCAATATCGTAAAAATAAATACATGAATGATATCTAGATGGATAGTGTCAACATGTGCTCAGTTTTGCATCTATTTAATGCAAACAGTACTGTACTCAGTACTTTATATGTACTTGTCTGGTAAGATTTTCCAACAGATCTTGGAACATTGCTTTTATGCAGTTATTGCACTGATCAAGTGCATTTTTGTTGTGGATCACATCACATGCACTCAGTGTATTTAAGTGATTTTTCTTGCACTTGCATTCATAAATGAGCCCTGTAGTCGTGTACTGTCTATTTAAGAAAACATCAAGTAGATGGATTACAATCCCTTCTTATAATTAGAGCACAGGTTCTCATTAAATTTTTGATTTCTGGCAAGTTTTACTTTTGCACATTGCCAATTGACATTTTAGCAGACTAGACAGAGTCATTTTAATGTAATCCATCACATATTGTTTGATTACTCATAATGAGTGCTGCTGTCATGTTTGGAAGTTAACGGCCTGATTTCCATTTTCCAGTGCATCCTGATCCGCAGCTTCAAAATCTGACAGCTCCGCAAGAAAAGCAAGATCTACAATAACATTTAGCAAATAATACTGGATATCAGAAAGTCTACTTGGTACAAATTAAAACATACAAAATGGTATTTCCTAAATTAGAAAAAAATTATTATGAAGCTTGGTGAAGTTCTATCCAGCCACATAAAATTAGGAAGAAAGTTAATTTATTGCACAGTAAGTATGTCTGGATGTAAAAATTAAGTGTCCCATTAAGAATCTCTGTTAAAATATTATTTCAGGCTGGGCATTTGTTACACTATATAGCTAAAAATATGGGGAAACTTGCCTATCCAATATCTCATTCCAAAACCAAGACTATTAATATTGAGTTGGTAGTTGACTTGTACTCTTCTGGGAAGGCTTTGCCATATGTTGAAGCATTGTTGATGGCACCTGCTTTCTTCATTCATTCATTTATTTATTCATTCAAGAGTTTGGGCACTGGTGCTGGGGATCAGACTTTATTCCTGTTCAAATTCATCAGATGTTCAGATGGATTGAGGTCAAGGGTCTACACAGGCCATTTGCAAGTTTTTATATGCAGGGCTCTACACAGGCCATATGCAACTTTGTAAAATACTCCTGTCTGGACCTTACTTTGTACATGGGATTTTTTTAGAAAGCACAGAACGTTCAACAATGTCATTGTATGATAAAGAGTTAATCATTAGAATGGGTGTCGGGGGCGGGCAGTGATGGGCAAGAAATCATAGAAATCCTAATCATGAGGGGTTCCTAGTGTTTTTTGTGCAATTTTTTTTTAACTAATATCTTTTTTTTTCTTTATCTTTTAATCATAAAAGTGTTTGTCTGCCTGGATGTTGCATAAACCATTTAACACTGGAACTTTATTTCATTCTGTTAAAAGACTTTTAAAATCCATTATTGGGGGTTCTTGAGTTACCAGCCAGAGGATAGTAAAATTTCTCCCCAGAGAACTTGCAGGGGCTACATTGGTTATCTTTTGGATGGTCCATATCCACAGAAATCAATTGCACATTGATTTCAGTGGTGTTTGTGGCACATGACTCTTGTACATGCATTTACATATAAAGCCACTTTGGTTTGTGTGTTTGACACATAATAACTAAACTCAGATATCCCACTTATCCCATTTAACACAGAAAATGTAGTCACAGTATCCCATCTAATTAAAGTGATCACCATTGTGAACAATGGTGCTTCGGTATGCTAATGAAAAGGTTAAATGCATTAAATGAGTTAAGATGACTTTAGATAACACAGCTTCTTCAATTAGTCCCGAGTCATGACACATTTAACACACAAATCCAAGTGGCTTCATCTGTAGTTGACCAGAAAGTAGAGAACTACATCAAATAAATAACAAGACAAATTATAGGCATTACATGGGAACAATACATATGCTAGAAAAAGAGAACTTCATAGTAATAGATAGTGATGAGCATATAGTATCTGTCCAGTTTCCCTTAAAAAGTTGGTAAATTGAGGAAACCCCCACATTTTGCAAAATGTATTGGAGTTAATGGGCATTTTTTGCTGTGTTCTTTTTCTTGCACTAAAAATGTATTAGTTAATATTTAGTGAACATTTATTCAAACTACATTTTACAAGGATTTCTCACATAAATTTGTTGGTTGCAAATCCATGTGTGGCAAAAAGTTTCACTCAACCAAACACTTGCTTTCCCCATGTGCTTTAAAGAAGCAGGTATATTCCGGAAACCCAGTATGTATGTAAGGGGCAGATTTACTAAGGGTCGAAGTGAAAATGCCAATTAAAAAAATAATAAAAGTAATTTTTGGCTACTTCAATTATCAAATAGGCCAACATTTGATTCAAATTGAAAAAATCTTAATTGAATTTTAAAATACTGTCTCTTTAAAGATTTCAAATTTGCCACTTCACCAACTTAAACCTGCCAAATAGCTATTTTAGCTACCTCCTGGAATCTTTAAGAATAGTTTTTGGAATTTTTTTTTAAATCAAAGGATTTTGGCCAAAAGATGCATTTTAAAACAGAACAATTCAAACAAAAAAGTAAAATTTTTGATAAAAAAAAAACCACTTAGGGGCAGATTTACTAAGTGAATATTAAAAAATTTTAATTTCAAAGTAATTTTTGAAATTTACGATTGGAAGCATTTTGTGCAAAATATTTTGAATTCCTAGGACTTAGAAATATTTTCAGGACAGGTTCTAGGAGATCCCCCATAGGCTAAAATGACAATTCGCCAGCTTTAAGGTGGTGAAGTGTCGAAGGATTTTAAATGGCCAGTACTTCAAAAATTCGGCTTGCCGAATATTCAAGTTATTTCAATTGGAATCAAAATTTGGGCTACTCAATAGTCAAAGCTCAAAATTACTTTGTAATTCAAATTTTTTTAATTCAAATTTTGTTAAAATATTCACTCCTACCCTTAGTAAATGTGCCCCTTAAAAAATGTGATGGTCGAATTTCGAAGTTTTTTTAAATCTACCCCTGAGTGTCCCTTACAAAAACATTTTGAAATAGTGCCATTAGGGTATTTTAGTTTTGAGTCTGACTTCATGAAATCCAATGTTTATTAAAACAAACCAATGAAATGTTTTGTTCCTGGGCACCCTAGAAAAATCTTTTTGGGTCCATAAATCCCATACAGCCAAAGCATAAAAGTTTGTTCTGCACACACATTGGGAAATTGTGCTGCATCACTTTGGTTCTCTTTATAATGTATAGCCACCTCTTCAGAACCTGGGACTGTATTTATTATTGTGATTCTTATTCAACCTTCAAATGCCAACAGACTTTAATTCACATTAATTGAAAAAAAACCTTGAAAGATTTAAGTTAAAAAGCTTGAAATTTAAATTGTTCAAATTACCTATATTTTTACCTCCATTTTCTAGAACTGCAGAAAAAATTCAAATTTGAATTTTATTGCATTTTCCTCTCATGTGTTGCTTCTGCCAATGAATCTTTGTGTGTGTGTTAAAGTTCAATGGCACAATCATAGGCAGGAAATTATCCCTCGTTGTGCAGCAGATATGAATTAGAGTTGTCTCTTGAAGAATGGCAACTTAAAAAATGCTGAAATAGATGCTGCACAATGTTCTGTTGAAAAATGATTTAAAAAATGGAAAATAACAGAATAATAGCCTCCAGTTAATGAGGTGTATTAATTCCAATGTGCTTAAGCTGCAGACTGTGGATAATTGTAATCCATTCTCTCTAGATACCAAGGTTCACAATTCTTATCTCAAATTCATGCAAAAATCTTCCGGACACTGAAAGCTTTATATCCATCCATAGCCTGGTAAAACATGGATCACTTGCCATCCCCACAGAATTTCTATTAAAACTTTAGCAATCATATCCAAACGGAATTTCTCTATATTCTCCATTTTCTGTTGCTATGACCTTGAAAAGTAATTTCAACCTACCCGTTTACCCTAGAAACCTAATTTTTTTGGAGCATTCTGTCGTGAGATTCATTTCCATATGTAAATGGATATTTGGCTAGTAAAAAAAAAACCTATTAAATGTAAAGATACCTGTAGGGAAAAAATATTTTTTTTCTTTCTTTAAATTTACCTGAAATGAACAGACTGAAAATTCGGGTTTCTTGTAGAATTTTGCATGATTATTAATTAAGATGTAAGGAAAGCACAGCTATGGACACAGTAACAGTATTGAATATGAAATGGGTAGGACACATGGTAATGCATTACTTTGTCATTAAATAAATGATCTGTATCTGATAATTTTGCTGTGGGATTACCAGAAGCCAGGCAATAACAGGAAATTAACATCTGTTGGCTTTTTTTAAGACAGCGGGGAATATAGAGTACTGTCGAGTTACTGTAGCACTGACAGCATTTGACAAATTAACTCTCATAACACCATTTGGGACTGCCAGCTAACAGACCTGGCATGTAAACAAGTGGTATACTGTATGTGTTCTGAAATAAAACATGCCAGCCCCTTCAAGTTGTATTTATTAGTGATGGGCAAATTTATTCGGGAGGAGCGAATTCCTGCAATTCGCAGCTAGCGAATAAATTTGCGAACTGCCAACGAAAATTCACTGGAATACTCAGGAGTTAATTATTTTTAATTGGTGTCTACCAAAAATGGGGCTATAAACATAACAATGTACAGTACAATTGCTCCAATTGCACTTCTGATATTTTAGTATATATGATATTAGCAGTTTTTCCATGTTAATATTATGAACTTGTATGATAGAAGTGAGCAGAGATGTACTTAAATTTAAAGGGATACTGTCATGGGAAAATATTCAGTCACTTCAGTAACTCTTGAGTGCTGCACTGCAAGTTGAGTGATATCACCGCCCCTCACCCCAGCAGCCCATCAGTAGAACAATGGGAAGGTAACCAGAGAACAGCTCCCTGGTAAATATATAGGACAGCACTCATTAGTACATTCTATGTCCCACTACAACTTGTTCAGCTACATTGAGTAGGAAAAACAATAGCCTATCAGAAAGTAGTGCAGCACTGGCTCTTTCTGAAAGCACATGACCAGGCAAAATTACCTGAGATGGCTGGCTACACACCAATATTACAACTAAAACAAACACTTTTTGGATTAGGAATTACATTTTACATAGTAGAGTGAATTATTTGCAGTGTAAGCAATGTAATTTAGAAATAAAAACTACACTTTAAAAATCATGAGAGAATTTCTTTAATTGTCTGCCATTCTGTCTGTTGTACATCTGAGACAGAAATGCAGTGGGTAACTTTTTTACAAATTCATGATATTAGCAGTGTAAAACTGCTATTCTAAAACTAAATAAAATGATAATAGCAAAAGTGCTCAGAAGAGCACTATGAGCTATTTAGATTAAGTCAAATTTGGGGGCAGATTTACTTTTGGTCGAATTCAAAGGTGAATTTACCCTCGAATTCGACCAATCAAATTGTGGTCGAATTTGAAACCTTCCAATTGGAATATTGAATTTGAAGGTTTCTCCCACAATTCGATTGATCGAATAAAAAAAAAATTAGATCGAACAATTAAATAAATAGCAATTTGGTAGGTTTAATCTGGCAAACTAGGCAGTCGAATAAAATTTTTAAGGGCAAGTAATTCGACTGATGAATATTCAAATAGAATTTTATTTGAATTATTCGAATCATTCAATTCGATAAAAATTTCTAAATTTCGAATTCAAATCTTTTTGAAAAGTCGATCGAATTTCGATTCATTCATGTGAATTTAGTAAATCTGACCCTAAGATTAGATTAGATAAAATTAGATTAAGTTAAATCTATTTAGATTAAGTAAGATTTAGGGCAGGACTACACGGACAATTGATGTCCGTTTTCGTCGGATGAGACTTTGGGTGCGAAAATGGATGCGACAGAAAACAAGGTAAGTAATAAAAAAGTCGGATGGTGTCATAGGGTTGATGCTGTCTGATGAAGATGCAGCATTTTCATCTAACAGTAATGTCACGTCGCATCAACCCTGCAACACCATCCAACTTCCTATTACCATAGCTTGTTTCTATAGCATCCGACTCGTCGCATCCGTTTTTGCATCCAGCGTCGCATCTGCCGAAAACGGACCTCAATCATCCATGTAGTCCTGCCCTAAGGATTAGTTTATGTCCCCTTTAAGCTCAGACTGCCCTTTTTAGTGTGAATCAGTGACAGGAAATCAAGGGTGTTTAGATTTCTGGGGTTTTCTCTTGTGTACTCTGGGACTGAGCCATGCATAGAAGACACACGCATAACCTTTATGGCACTATACTTTATAGCACACCTTGAATATACAGTCCCAAAAGACTTATCTATGCTACAGTAGCTGTAGATAAGGAATTAAATGTAAATAAATTATTAAATCTATAATGCATGACATTGGTATGTAAATATTCAACTTCTGCATTTCAATAGATTGCATTGATCCCTGCATTATTATGCATTCCTCTCTGAATAAATTCACCAATAGAAGTGGGGGCTTGTGCAACAAGTCATTTTTTTTAACAACTTTCATAATATTATTCCAGCTTTGCCATTAATCACATTATGCATGATAACATTTATCCTGGCTCTTAAGGAGTAATTTGACTGTGCATTTTAATAGTGTTTAGCAGGTAAACATCAACATCCTCCTGATTCTGTTAGGGAATGTTTAGATAAACAGTAAATCCGTTTTTAGATGTTGGAGGTATGGTTATGAAGGTTTTGGAGAAATCTCTTTAGAAGTGAGCCTACACTGAAAATATATCAGAAGGGCATGTATTGATACTGCAGTATGTAAGGGGGTGTTTTAGGCAAGGAGTCAGTCTCTTCTCAAGAACTTGAGTTGAAGACTTGCAATCAATGCTTCTCTAACAGAACAATTTGCTGGTCAGTGACTGATTATTGTTATATCTGGGGCTTGGAAATCAGAAATTATTATTCTGACATAATGGGGCAGATTTATCAAAGGTCAAAGCTAAATTAAAAAATTTCAAGTTATTTTAGGACAAAAATTTGACTTGGGAATTGTTTTTTTTTTAAATTTGATTATCAATATTTATCATGCATTTGCCCTTTAATAACTGGAAATCAAGTTTTCACCACCTAAAACCTGCGGGGTTGTTGTTTTAATGGACATCCTGGGATCAATTTCGAGTTGTTTGCAGCCTTCCTGACATTAAAGTTTTTTTCAGGGGAAAAAACTTTAATTAAGTTTTTAAAACTTGAATCGAATTTGATTCGAGTTTTTGGTTTGATCCTATTCACCAATTCAATATTTTTTAATAAATTTTGATTGGTCGAATTTCAAGTTCATGGGAGTTATGAATGTTTTTAAAAACTCACAGTAACTTGAAATTCGACCTTTGATAAATGTTCCTCAATGTGTGTGCACTTTTCTCCCTCAAATTAGCCTATATTCAGAAATACAGCAGTCTAAAATCACTGTAAATTCAACTATGGGAATATGGGAAGCAAACAGAGTTTCTGAACTCCATAGTGACACATCCCTAACTATTTAGGCTGCTTTAATACTGAACTTTGGTTAAAAAATTTGCCATTTCCAATTAGGTCCTGGAGCCACATCAGCTCAACAATCAAGATGCTAACATATATGTAGCTGTACAATTTGATAATAATCCCAAACATTCTGCTTCCTACGCCCCTGCCTCTAATATGTAATAGAACTACACAGAAAGGTTGTGATAATTTGTAAGTTAAATGCGTCGTGACTCAGGGCTAATTGAAGAAACTGTGTTATCTAAAGTTATCTTAACTCATTTAATGCATGTAACCTTTTCATTAGCATACCAAAGCTCCATTGTTTTCAATGGTGAACTATTTAATTGGATGGGATGCTGTGACACAATATTCTGTGCTAAGTGGGATAAATGAGATAGATGAGTTAAGTCACAACGCATTTAACTCCAAAGTGACTGCATCTGTAGGTTTAAAGGAAAAAGTGAATACTTTAGCAACAGATAGTTTATATCGAATTAAGTGGCATTTTAAATAATCTTATCAAACTGGAATATATATTAAAGTAAATATTGCCCTTTTACATCTCTTGTGTGCTTCCTCAGAAATCGCCTGACCAGAAATACTGCAGCGAAGAAGTGTGGAAGCAAAAGACAGAACTCTGTCTGTTAATTGGCTCATGTGACCTATCAAGTATAGTTTGTTTGATATGTTTGTGTGAATCACACGATCCCAGGAGGCTGCCCTTATTTTTTAAAATGTCTGTTTTCTATTTATGATTACCCAATGGCACATGCTACTAAAGTATTTTATTATGAAAATGGTTTATTTACATGAATTAGGGTTTTACATATGAGCTGGATGCGACCTAGATTGAGTGAGGGGTAAAGTTTCCTTTAAAGAACCAGTAACAAATTAAACAAATTTGTTTGTATACCACTGACATATTTAACTTTAAAATCGCCAAGTCTTAATTAAGAAATTTAAAGGCGTATTTATCAAAGGGTGAACTTTCACTTCACCCATTGATAAATAGGCCTTTCAAAATCCCATAGAAATGAATGGAGAGCGGCAGAATTTCCCTCTCGTGGCGGAACTTCACTGTTTGATAAATGTATCCCAATTTCTCCTCTCTGGCTATCTCCTATGACAAAAGTTGCTTAGCTTTGCAGCTCTGGTGTTTCAATATCCATGCTGACCAAGGCAGGAAGTCCTCATCTTCCTTTTGTGTCATATTTCTCTGGGTACTCTGATCCTCTCCTCCACTCCGAAACATACTGGTTCCTATTAAAATAGTCTCTAGAGTGTGTGTGTGTGTGTGTGTGTATGTGTGTGGGATATGAGGGCACAAATAGTTGGCTCCTCTGGGGCAGGGACTGATGTAAATGATGAACAATGCATGTAAAGTGTTGCAGATGAATGGATAATAATCAATACTACTTAAGGTACAACTTTAGCCTCCTCTATGGTTGCAGGCACGAGTGCACTAAATGTAGTAAATGTTGACCCACTAAGGGCTACTGCATGTGTAATTGTGTAGTGATGGGCAAATCTGACCAGTTTAGCTTTGCCAAATATTTGCAAAATGACGTAAATTTGCCAAAATGGTTTAAAGTCTATGGCCAACAATTTTTTTTCTACTCTTTAGAGTCATTTTCATGGCAAAACTTGTGAAAATTTTCACTTACAGTATCACTATAAGGGGGTTATTTACTAAACTAAATTTTCTCACGATTTATTAAAGCCCAATGCAGCAAAAAGCCAGAAACAATAATCTGTAGTAGTAATTCTGGAAAAAGCACACAAAATTTACTGATTTACTGATTTTTTAGCCAAACCAATTAAATCAAGCTTTTTAAATAATATATAAGGCCAAATTGTGAATTCTAGTTTGGTCTGACTTTTTTTATCTAAAAAAAATCTGGATTTTGCTAACCTCTAAATGTGTAAAAAATGTGACTAGTATCCCATAGTAACCAGTCAGCATTTACTAGACTAGAGCAGGAAGAATTATATGTAAGCACATTTGATTGCTATGGGTTACTGTACTGTATGTTATCCTTGCTGTACTAGTAAACTATCCAGTATTTCATATTTTGCTGATATACTTGCTTGCTAATATACATGTATAGTGGATAATGTACCCCCTACTGTAATTTATAAAGATATTATAAGTCACAGAGGAGTTCTGGTCTCTGGCATCCAATTCGGGGCGCGTCAGCATCAAATTTGGATGCGCCACCGACACATTTGGGGCGCGCAGTTTCAAATTCGTGGGTGGGGGACCCCTCCTATGAACACACCATTGATAAGGATATCATTTACAGTCTGGTCCAGACTTTAGCTTATATACTGATTAACCACCTGGAGAAGAACATGTTCATATTCTTACTCAGCCTTTATATTCCTGGGATTTAAACCCAATCTTTTGTTCTGTCTTTCATCAATCCTTTTTCATTTATAACTTCTTCTTGAGACTTGGTTCATTTAATCATTTGAGCAGTTTCCATCTGTAACATCTCAAACATGTTGATCTTCAAGAATCTAAACAAGCTTGTCAACACTTTCCTAAATGCTGCTTTCAGCCATGGGAAGATCTTTTCTCCTTGGAGAACAGTAACAGTTTTATTGTGTATGATTTTAGCAAACAAGAAATCCAGGGCACTTCATGTCTTAATTATCAATCTCCAGGTTCAGTTTCTTGGCCAATATTATGGAGCATGTACAGTAAATGTGAAGACATGCATCTTTATCAAGGGAGTATAACAGATAAATCTTGTGCTACACCCCTTTAAGTATAGACTGTAATCTTTCACATACGGCACAAAGCATTGCTAGATAAAGCTCAACAAGTAAAAACTGGTAAGGGTGTATAGTAATTAATGAAAATTGTCTAACAACTGTATTTATTTTCCCAGTATATTCAAACATTTTAATTTTTCACCTTCATTTAAAGGGCAAGGAAAGTGTAAAATAGAATAAGGCTAGAAATGCTGTATTTTGTATATTAAACATAACCATGAACTTACTGCACCACAAGCCTAATTAAACAAATGATTTATGCTTTCAAAGTTGGCCACAGGGGGCTGTCATCTTGTAACTTTGTTATACATCTTTGCAAGACTAGACTACATACACATGCTCAGTGTGATCTGGGCTTCTTAGGGATCATCATAAATGATCAAACAACAGAGCTGCTTGAGTGCTGCGTGGCTGGGAATAAGGCTGGGGCTCCCCCTGCTATTCATACGTATGATTGTTTCCCTGAGGGACCGTCTGACAATTCCTATCCACAGCAGTAAATGAAGGGAGAATTTCCCTGCATAGAGTCAGGTTTCTTATAAAAATGGTACACATTTTTTAATTAAAGTATATTGGAGATAGATTTCTTTTTCATTAAAGAAAGTAAAAATGGGATTTTATTTCTTTCCTTGCTCTTTAAAATGCATTCTCACTTGTGTGTCTTTTTTTTTAAAAGTAGTGCTATAGCTGTGTTTTGTCTGTAGTTTTTTTTTGGGCTTGATTTTTGATATATCAGTTCCCATATGCTTCATCCTAGATTTGGTGGAGTTAGGTCAGTGATTGCACAAGGTACAAGTAAAGGGATACTGTGGCAGGAAAACATTTGTAATGCTGATCCAGCAGAATTCTCTACTGAAATCAATTTTTAAAAGAGCAAAAGGATTTTTGTTAATTTAATTTTGACATGGGGCTAGACATATTGTCCATTTCCCAGGTGACCCCAGTCATGTGACTTGTGCTCTGATAAACATCAGTCACTCTTTACTGCTGAGCTGCAGGTTGGAATGATATCCTCCTGGGAAGGGGAGAAAAAAATAGCTGTCAAAATGCAGTTGCTCAAAAATCAGGCACAAAGTTCTATGATGGCTGCTTCCACACCAATATTACAGCTTAAAAAGTACATTTGTTCATTGGTAGAGGGCTGATGTCCTTATGAAGTGGCTCACTTGCGCTATGTCCTTTTACAATAACAAATTATATTCAATTGCATTGGGAAGTTCTTGTAATGATCAAATCCTTACTATCTACCATATATATTACTTTGTACTTGCTTTGTTTGTTACAGCTTTATGTGAAATTGAATTTGGTTTATGTCAATATTAGCATTCCTCAATATACACATTCAAAGTGTCAGTAATGTAATGAATATTTGCTTGTAATCCCTTCAGTGGAGAGCAGATGAGTTGGGCTACTATTCTAAGATAGAAAGCCTTTTCTAATTTTATTTATATTGGTTTTTAGAAATTGCAAAACAAATAGATGAGTTTGGTATTGCCCCTTTGAGCTGTCTGGGACTATTTATTAACATAAAGAAGAACTTTGTAAATAAAGATAAATCACATGCAGATAATCTAGTCTGAACCAATTGCCGACTGGTTACTGCTCAAGGCAATTTAATGTCTTTTAGATATACTTGTGAGTCTGTCTGTTGGAACATTTAACTATATACCCATTGAAACCATTCACACACACATTCTAGCTTTACATACAGGGGTGATTTTCAGCCCCCTGGAGCCTTTAGGCAGTTCCTGTCCTGCTGCCCTCCTGCCTCCAGCTCTTACCTTTCCATGGGGTCCAGAACAATAATGCAGAGAAAGCAATATCGCTCTCTTGCTCTACAAGAGACAAATGTCCAGTTTAAAAAAATATACATTCTTAATGTTACCAGGAATGGCATTTTGCCTCCCCTGGTAAACTATGCCACCAGAGGTGAACCTCTCAACTCACATCAGTGGCTCAACATCCCGGTTTACACATAATACATATTGAGAACCTTAATAGCACACTCAGTCGAGACACAACCCCATCCACAGATTTCAACACTTGAATGACCAGAGTACATTGCATGTTGTGTCCACCAGGTACATCCAAATCTATAATTTGGATCACCATACTTTAAATCCACTAAAACCTAAGTTTTAATATTAAAATGGAGTCTATGGGAGATGGTCATCCCAGAATTCAGAGCTTTCTGGGCAGTGGGTTTCTGGATAACAGATCCCATACCTGTACTTCCTGATGTGATTCCTGAATGATTCCTAATATGCAGAATAGTCTTTTTTGATTTCTGTTTTTTTACTGTCTCTCATTAATTATTAAGAATGTACAGTGTTTGTTGGCAATTGCCAATATTGGACCAATGATGAAGGCAAGCTTCTGCTGTCAAATTACATCTTTAGGAAATAATGGAGGTCCTGGCATTCATCTATTTTAATGTTTCAGACTTTTGGCATCTGTTAGGTAAACAGAAGGACAAAACAGCAAAGAAAAAAATGGAACTTTGTTGAGGCAAAGTATAAGGATGCACCAAATCCAGGATTCAGTTCAGGATTCAGCATTTTTCAGCATGATTGGATTTGAACAAATCCTTGTGCATGGCCAAACTGAATCAGGATCCTAATTTGAATATGTAAATTAGGTGTGGGAAGGGAAATCACATGACTTTTTCTCACAGAACAAAGAAGTAAAAAACATTTTTGTTTCCTGCCCATAATTTGCAATTGCAAATTTTGATTTGGTTTGGTATTTGGCTGAATCTTTAATGAAGGATTCTGGGATTTGGCCAAATCCCAAAAAGTGGATTTGGTGCATCCCTAGCAGAAAACATGACAGGCTACTGAAAGTATCCAGGCCTAAGGTAAAACCAAAATCCAAAAGCAGGCATAGATTAAAAGCTATCAGAAAAGGATAAAGTGTGGAAGGGCTTTAGCATTTATCCAACAATGCAGCTAGCTGGCAAATGTTAGAACAGGCATTGTTGCTAAAAGTTAGCATGTATGGATCCTGTTGATTTGTACCATATGGCATGCATGTCTAGTGGAAGTAACAACAACCCAGTGGTATGCAGAAGAACCCAAAGAATGACTTCCTTTGTTGCTCTAAGTATATGTTAGGGGTCAAGTCACAATGTTGTATTGTTAGGTATTGCACAAAATATAAATAAAGTAAGTAAAGATAACTAAAACGTTTTACTGATTTACTAATTGTTTCTTTATATAGACACTATAGGCAAATATCTACAATCACTATCATTTAGCATTCCCTTTTTTAAGGCCTACAATGGTGGGGACACATGATAATCCTCCCAGACAACAAGCTCTTCCCATAACAACATATTTGGACTTCTTCAGAGGGTTCAACTATGTAATAATGTATCTTCAGGTAGATACCTTGTCTCTTATTGCTGACCCATATTCAACAAAATATATTCACAGTTCTTGCAATATAAATCAGACCATGCCCAAAGCAAAGGCGGTGATAACTACAAAAACAGTAAGGTTTTTATTGTTTAACAAACTTACCATCATCTTGCCTAAAAGCTTCTGGGAAGTGGTACATGTTTGGTGGAGCGCTGTAATGCTTTGCTCTCTCTCTCCACATTTCTGACGGGTTATCAATTGTCTCAAATGAAGAGCTGCTGTACCGCGGCCTGTTTACAGAGTTGAATGCTAATGACCTGCTCCCAGATTTGAGCCTTAAGATTGCAGCATATGCCTGTTGTCCTGGGATAGCATTAGTAAAATCTAAAAAGATAATAGAGAGGTAAAATGAAATAATTATTCTAGAAAGCATGCAATAGAAATTTTTTCCAGTTTTTTATGCAGAATTTTATGTTAAGGAGGAGAGATGTTTAAAATAAGATTCTGTCACCATACTTCCACCATCAGAAATGGGGGGGGGGGCTAATAGAGCCCACACTCCACAATCGTTTTTGAGTTTTTCTTTTTTTTTTTTTAAATACCCCACCAGTAATAGGCCACATGCATGGCAAGGTAACTTCTGATCCACCCCCCACAACTCACAGTAGTTACACCACGGTGTACAACTTTTTCTGTGAAAATAAGCATGCACAGGAATATGCTTTCACATCTTTTGTAACAAACAAGGGAAAGATGTGCTCACCACTAATTTTCAAAACCATTAGGCGGGGGTGCAATGAGGCTGTGTTCATAAAATACATATAGACAAATACAAGAGGTCCTCTGCGCTCAACCCATTAGCAATATAGTCAAGACATTGAGACATTTTGTACACACAGCTACTAAAAAAATGCCTTACCCTTTAAACAAAACAGGGGTTGTTTGTCTATATATTGCAATATATTTAAGCTGGCCAACTACGTCAAAGTCATCCCATATATTGCGAGTCCTACACTCAATTTTCATCTGATTCATTAAGAATTATATTGCTTATTATACATTTTACAAAGGGACTACGTTTTACCTGCAACTTACGTGCTGCTTTCAAAGTAAAACTCCCAAACTAAGTTGTGCTTTTATTAGACACCAGTGGGATCACCTGACTATAGCTTGGAGGGGTGGAAGCTGGTCACTGCTCCTATATGAAACGGCTAAAGTCAGGTGAGTTTTTTTAATTCCCAATTCAAATAGTAGATTATTTTTGAAAAATTTGAATTGAACAGTCCCAACCCCAAAAGCTCAAATCAAATTTTTATTGAGTTTTCCTCCAAAAAAACATTTTGTGTGTCAAATTTTCTGATTTCTTGATTCTCATTTTACAGTTGGAAAACTTTATGGTTTGGAGGCCTATTTATAAAAAGGTAAAAAGTTTGTGGTTTTAGAGGTTTTTGAAACTACGATTAAACTCTATGAGCTATATTTATCAAACAGTGAAGTTAGAGATAGCTACAGTCCTCTTGAGTGAATAGGATCATCGCAGCTCGTACTGGGGCAAATTCACTAAAGTGCGATGCGTCTAACGCTAGCGTTTATTCACCAGCGTGATGTCATTTTGCAACTTTGCCAATTCACTAACAGTATCCCTGGCGAAAATTCGCTAGCGAAATAGATAAGACTAGCGCAACTTTCCACCCTTACTCCAGGAGAAGTTGCACCCTGATGAAGGGACGTTACTATGCTAATTCACTAAGATTCCCATTTTACTGAACTTTACCTCTTACGC
>CM044434.1:152383309-152404686 GCA_024363595.1 Xenopus borealis
GGGCTTGTGTAGTGTAATGTAGTTGCTGTAACATATACTTCTATTATACGTTTAACTTTGCACCGTATGTAAATTAGCAGCGCTAGCGTAAATGTGCTTTGCCCGGCAAAGTAACGGTAGCGCAACTACGCTACCGTTCGCCTCCCTGAGTGCAAGTTCGCATTTTTGTGAATTTGCATAGCACTGGCGAAACTACGCCTGGCGAAGTGTGGCGAATGTCGGCAAAGCCAACGATAGCGCATTTTTGGCACTTAGGGAATTTGCCCCACTGGCTTCTATGGGACCTAAACAGCTGTTACTGGGTGCAGTTTTGTCTTAGCGGTTTTAGTGATTTTTACACCTAATAAATCTTGACTGTTTAGAGTTCAAAAAATTTTTTAAAAGCACAAATCTTTAGAGGAAAAAATATGATTCGTTAAAAAAAATCATTATTTTGGAAAAAATTTTAGAACTTGGTATGTTCAGGAGCAAGCTGAACTACATAATACATTTCTACAAGGGAGAGTTAAGCTAGATCTGTACTGTTTGCCTTGGTTACCACAGCTGACATCTGAGTTGAGGACAATAGCGTTGATTAACTGAACTATCGAGGTAAAGGGTATTATAAGAAGGGGGTAAACTGTATCTATCTATTTTCGGCTTCCATGGGAGGTTTTAAATACCTTATATTTGACAGGCTTATGACATTGCAAAGTGGAAAAGTAGAAAATTAAAAAGCTATAGGGTTGACTTCAGCAGTTAAGCAGTAGTTAACAAAGTAATCCTGGATGGGAACTAGACCTGAAGCAACATTTTAATTGGAATAATGTGCTATAATTAATGATGGGCAAAATTATTCACCAGGTTTCGACACATCAACGCTATTATTTTCACAATCAAAGCAAAAACAAATCATTGCCAAAACTCAAATTTGAATATTAATAAATCAACCCTTTAATTATTATTGGTTCCACTGATCATCACAAAAAAATTGTGGAAATACATCAACGGGCAATTCTGCAGCTTTTTTTGCCACAAAATGGACGATTTCTGCAGATTTTTTGCATTGCATTGCATTGGAGTTATAGGGAGTTTTTTTTACCCATTTTTGCAAAAAATTGTAGATGGTTAAAGACACAATTTCACAGCAAATTCATGGCTGGCAAAAAATTTTACTTATTGCTTTCAGATATAGGGACAGATTTACTAACCAAAGAAAATTTGCCAGCGACTGCTTCACACCCACCGCAACAATTCGCCAGGTCGAAAATGTACTGGGACAATGCTAATTTACTAAAATGCTAAATTTTGTCCTGGTGGACGGACGCTGGTGAATTTTCAATAGCGTTACTTCGCCAATGTGAGCAAATCAAAGCGCAGATGCACTAGCGTTCAATTCTGCCTAGCGCAAATTCATTAGAGGTCTTGCGCACAGGCTAATTTGCATATGGTGGGAAATTTAAAGTTGAATTTATGCCTTTATGTTACATGTTGCATCAAATATATTACATTTACTCTGATAAGTAGTGATGGGCGAATCTCACCCGTTTCGCTTCGCCGAAAAGTTTTCGAATTTCCAGCGAAATTCGCGAATTGGCAAAAAAATTCACGAAACGAGTTGTGCGTCACATCAATCACGGCACGGTGTGTCGTTTCCGTAGCATCATTTTTGGCGCGCGCCGCTTTCGGAAATGTTTTTTTGGCAAATTTTCGCTGGCTAATTTTTGCTGCTGTTTCGCGAAATTATTCGCCAGCGGCGAATCACGGGAATTCGCCCCTGGTGAATAAATTTGCCCATCACTACTGATAAGTAGACATTTCCAGGGAACTTTAATAAAGTCAATAGAGCTGTTATAATGCCCTACACATGAGACACCTGTAAAATAATGTTCCATATGTTAGAAAATGTATGGGGGAAATTAGTTACACAAAATAATTTTTTTTAGGACTTTTGCAGCCTATCACCCTGAGTAAAGGAAACAACAACAACATTTTTGGAACTTTAGAAGTTTTTCCACTCACATAATATGATGTAAGTAACTGAAGATTGAGGAAGAACTATGCACTCCATTGCACTTCGCCTGGTCTGAGCTAGTCTGGCGAAAGCGGTAACATTAAGTAAAATCTGCATTTTGGCAAATTTGCAGCGTAACGTCCGTTCGCCAGAGTGAAAATTCGGCTGGCGATAAAGTACAAATCACCACTAGCATCTATCTCTTTAGCTAGCAAAGTGATGCCAGCCCATTAGTAAATCGGTGAAGTCCCTGTGGGCGGCAACACTGGTAAATCATCACCAGTTAGTCACTTCACTTTTTAGTAAATCTGCCCCATAGTTTTTCAGAAGCAGCATATTCTGTACACCCAGTTAAAAGTTTTTTTTTAAACATGGAGGCTGTGGCACCTGGGGGGGCCAATTATCATAGGTGTAATTTCGATTTCATGTAAATTTCTTTTAATTCAAATATACTGTATTTACAATTCAACTTTGAAAAAATTCTAATGTCTAGTGTTCAATCAAATGGCTCTGACCCAAAAATGTAACTCGATTAGTACAAATTGAATACGATTCTATGTCCTGAAAAACTGTTGTCATGAAGGCTATTAACATCTCCAAATGGCTCAATGGACCTCTGTCATTGACTTATACGTGAACTCGGCAGATTTTAGGTGGTGAATATTTGAATTAGGACTGTTTCCATGGTTGAGGTATGATAAATCTCACATTCGAAGTTACATTAAAATAGGGGAATTCAACTTCGAATGTGTGGATTTTGACAAATTCACCATTTGACCCTTGACAAATCTGCCCCTAATGTCCACAAAGTATCTGGCCAAACACTGCAGAAGTTCCTGAATACAATGAGGCATGAAACAAATTATAGCATTTAATGAGAACAAACCTTATCCTGGATACCATTAACTCAATTCCCAGAAGCCCCAGTTCCCTGTTATTCCTCTCTGAAAAATGTTACCCTCTTACATAATGTGCTGACAAATTTATGCTAGCAAAACTTTGTCATTGTAGGGCTGCCAAGATGTAGCTTTGCATCTTGGTGAATTAGCCTATGAACTGCAAATTAACATCCGACTAAGTGGCACAAAGTGTTGCAAAGCTACCTATTGACTGCTATGATATCTTGATAGGATTTCACAATTGCTATTTGATAAAAAAAATGTATTGCACTTTACTACCAACACCATGATGCTTTCTTCATTGTATAAAAAATTTGTAATTATCTAATATAATGCCTCTTAACAGAAAACAAGAGATTGATGTTCATGTTCTGTTGCTGTAGGCACTAAGGGGGTTATTTACTAAACTCCGAATGGCAAAAATCTCAAAAAAATTGTGATTTTTTTTTTTTAATAAAATAGGACTTTTTACAAATCACAGATTTTTCTGAATTTATTAAACCCAGAGTATGAAAAAGTCTGAATATTAAAATCCGGCATCTCAAACCTGCCGAGGTTATATATAAGTCAATGGGAGAAGTTTTCGGATAAGAAATCAGAAAAATTGTGAAAATTGCCATAAAATTATCCTTGCTGGCCAAACTGTTGAGGTACTGTAAATCCTATTTTCCCAGCAGAAAAATGATCTGTATCTCTATATTGACTTTAGGACAAAAGGAAACCCAACCTGGATTTTTTGTGTTGTTGATGAAAACTTGGGAACAAGAAGAAGTTCAGAAGAAGGTACAAATGCTACCCAAAAATGTTGGGTGCAAGTTGGGTAAATATGTTATTGGACTATGTGATGTGGTCATGTGAATGGGTAGTATGTTACTCCCGTTAGAAACAAAGAAACATTGTGCCTTTAACGCCATAACTTAGTATTACCTTGTAGATTGACCCTATTGTTGGAGAAGGACTTACAATCTGAAATGACTACTGAAAATTGGAGATGATAGTTATGAATATTTTTTTTAAGATAAAATGTGCATGCTTTGCTCCTAACACAAATAAATCTGCTAATAATTGCCAGTGTGTTGTGCTTTTACAGACTAACAGTATTAACACAAGGATTTTAATACAGTTGGGAAAAATGAAAACAGTTATCCTCTAATCTTTTTTAATATGAGATCTGCAACACAAATAACCCTCCAGGAAAAGGCAATTCAATAATAAATCAGGAATGAAGAATACACCTGTGGAATGCTGTGTTGGGATTTGGGATTGAGAGCAATGTCTTGGTTGGTTGGGTTTTTCCTACTATATATCAACTTGTAATGATATTATCATTTATCAATTTTGTAGAAAAGCCACAATTAACGGAGAACTAATGTATTTGCCATGGATATATTTGTCACACTCCATGTCCATATTTGTCACACACTTTCAACATTTCTGGGTTTTTGACACAAGTCTGTGTGTGACGTCATTGCACTTGGTGCAAAATTCAAATATTTAAAGGCACATCTTTTTCCACATTGCCCAACGTACAGTAGGTCTGTTTTCAATAGTTTCTGGGTTAGAATTCAAGTCTGATCTACCTGTTCTTGACCCTGCCTGAAGAGTACATAATCATATCCATCATTCCTGAATAAATTTGAATTCTTACAATAAATTAAATTTCAATTACCTTGAGACCCAAGTATAGCATTAATCCTTGCACCTCACTTTTCACACCTCCTGTCATCTGCAATTGATGGAGGCACTGGGAATTTTTTTGTAGTAATAAATGATATAATTAAATTAATGGAATAAGAGAAACTGTATATGGACTGCATCAATTATTTTGTTCAGTTGAGCATTTATAGACTGTAATGTTTATTTACTATCACAAAATCCACCAGTCTGGGGAGAGTATGTATAATACTTGTGCCCTTTCCAGTATATGCCTTCTCCACTTTTTCTCATGAGATCTCTGTGCAAGGGAGCTTTGAATTTACCTTCTTGCTTTACTTGCTGTATCTAGTAATTACAGGGCTCCAAATGCACTCTCTTTTAAAATGTGCTCCAAAATCTTCTTGTGAATAATGTGCTGATAATGGTGTCCAAGGGGCATCGAACGTGGGACCACAAGAGCACCATTCACAGTCATGGACATTTTTGCACCCAATATAAAGGTCATAGATTTGTGCCTAATAGTGCTGGTGGGTGCAAGATATCACGACCAATACACATGGTGGATACATAACTTGATGCTCTGTGCCTGATTTTTTTAACCTTGCATATTATCCTCCCATTTTGAAACAAACCCTTATATCTAATTTTGTATCAATTAAAAAATAAGTGATGAATACAAAAGAAAAACATTTCCAAACACTGGTGGAAACCAAATAGTTAGGGTACAGTCTCTGCTATCTTATTGCTTAATATTTTGCAACAAATAAACCTAATGTCATTACGTATACACATTAGATCCCAAATGTTATTCCTATTCTAAGACTCTCTTAGGACAGCAGGGGACAAAGTTATACCACTAGAGTTTTCAGTTTCTACTTTGTTCAGCAACACTTCTTGTTTTTTTCCTCAAGAAAATTAATTTCTGTAATTATGCATTCTTGTAAACGCTAATTGGAATTGTGTTAGGCCCTGTTGGGATCATTATTTGCCATAGATTTTACTTTGTACAAATCTCTGTTGGCTGTTTCCATTATTCTGCTTTGTAAGAGATGTTTATGAGGATACAGGGGGACAAAGCTCTAACCATCATCTTAAAATAGTCCCACAGTATGCCTTTTTTCATAAATTCCCCACTGAAATACAGAGGCTTAGTCACATACAAAAAAAAAAAAACTGGTAATGAATTATAACCCATAAAATACCATGCACAGTGTGACCAAATAAGGAACATACTGTATATTTTGTAGCTGATGCCATCGTGCAAGGTTACTTGCAATAACCCATGATTTAATATAGTCCTTACCTGCTTCATGTATGCCATATGCCCACCATTTGCTTGTCATGATGCCGTGATGCCCCTCCCCCCTCTTTGCAGTCCAGAACCCTATTGGAAACTATACATTGTATATATTTAATTTATTTACTATGGAATGTACAACCAGTCAGGTTCAGTGCAAATAAATGACTTTCTTTCTTATAATAGTAAAATATTAACTAGTAGAATTAACACTTTGGATTGAGAGTTGTTATTGCTCATTATTCCAAAGACGAGAATGTAGAAAGTTACAGTACCTTGGCTGCAGATACATAGGGAACACATTTGTAAAGCTAGGATGATCTATGTAATTTAGTTAGGAACTAGGGCTTTTTTGGCAAATTTTTCAGAGATGATGGCACCAATATTGGCTGTGCCATCAGTTTTTATAGTGCAGTTAAGTATTGTCTGTCTGAGATCAAGCAGTGGGTAGAGATCAACACTGGCCACAATAATTTGATGTTTTTCTTGTGTCTAGTAAGTGCTGGTCAGATGCAGTTTCAGAGGAACGCAGGAGGCTACATCTGGAGCTTTCTGTATGGTAAGGCAAAATGGCCAAACATTAGCCATAGAGAATCCCAAATCATTAAGGCTTCTTATTTCCATTCACTTTTGATTTAGAACAGGGGAAAATACTGGACATAAATGACATTTATACAGTAGAAAGTCAAGTCAAGAGTGATGGTAGGGTGTGGTGGGTGAACTTAGAAGAAAGCCATTTCTAGAGCGCTGAGTTATCATTAATGACCACATTAAGAGAGTTAAAGAGATGAAAGCTCAAGTCAAGTCCAGAAGTCTAGAATGCAGGTAGGAAATGGTAGGTCAAGTGGCTTACTTAAAATAAATTGTGTATTCATAAAGCTGTGCTTGTTGTTTTATTTTTTTTTAATTGATAGTGTCTGCCAACAAAACATTGATGTATGGTGCATTTTATTGCCTCTTTTTTTTTTTACACAGTTATGCAGTTCTAGAGTGCTTGAAGCCTCATCTTAGGGGAAAGACTTCGGTTTTGCTAAGAAGAAAGAGGCAGAAGCCTAGGAGGAAGCACATTTTAGAAATTATTAAATGTTAACTGTTGTCTAAAATTATGCCTGGGATGACTTGTGCTTGAAATGGAATACCTTGTGGATTTTCAATGGCTAATTAATTTGGACTAAGCAAATATAAAATATTACTTGGAGTGTTAGTTTATACTAGCACACACTCCACACAGTATGGATCATTTTAGAACATGTTGTTTAGTTAGCATGTACTGTACAGTAGTGATAAGACTATACTGACTATGGAATGGTATTTCAAGTGGCAGTTGGTCAGTGGCATTGTCATGTGACATTTATCAGTTATCTAATTAAGATGTAAACCATCTAATAATACTTGCAAATGTGACCTTCATTTGAGCATGAATCACTTGTTGATTATTAACAAAATGTCAGGAATAGCTGGAAGAGCAAAGTTTCATTAGGTTCAATAAAACTATTTAATACAGTATTTGATTTAATCATGAACTGCATGACATCAACAACGCACATGCAGAAATGTATGTTTGGTAGGTTAGGAAAGAGATCTTGCTTTAGGAAAGAGATCTTGATATTTATTAGCCACAGTGTGAAGTTGTTATCTGGTAATTTTTAATTGTTTAGATTAGTGCAATAGTGTATACAGTAAACAAAGTTATATTGCTCCTAGTTTTCTAGTGCCCAGATTGTGATTTTGCACATACAGTAGTTGAGTATAGGGGACATTTGATAACTGCAAGGGTGGTGTGTAAAGTGCAATTCTGGCACATTGTTCAAGTTTTTTACACCATAATTCCAGCTTCATTACAGCCTTTGAGGGAATGATGCACCTGGTGCAATTGCACCTAAGGAATTAAAATGAGGTCAGAGATGCACATTTTTCTAACCAAATCAGATGCAGTTGCATTGAAATTTATAGTTGGTGACACATTGTGACAGATTCTTTAGATGCAATTCAAATTCCATGTTGCAATTGATGCAGGGCACTGTGGAAACTTTGGAACTACCACCACCTTCTGAGGTGGCAGTAGGTTCATCATTCCCCTGGGTCAATGGACACTCTTGTAAAATAAGTAACATGAGGCAGGTTAAAAGCACCCTAAGGGATGCAAAATTACTTCTAGAGCCAATAAACCATGCACATTGCCTGGAGGAAATGTCTGTGGAGGGTGTGCTCTGCATCTTGTTACAAACTCCTGCCTGTGTGCAGACATACACAGAATAAGACTTGATTATTATGCAGGTATGGTATCTGTAATCTGGAAATCTGGATGTCCATTATTCAGAAAGCTCTAAATTAAGGAAAGGCAATCTCCTACAGACTCCATTTTATCCAAATCAGTTTTTAAAAATGTTTTCCTTTTTTCTGTAATAATAAAACAGTACCTTGTACTTGATCCAAACTATGATATAATTAGGGCAAATTATCTGAATGTAAAATTATTCAGTTAAATTTATATTTCAAAATTATCCATTTAAATCAATTTTAATTTTAAATTGAATTTTACTACATAATTATATAGACATCAGATTAAAGGATTGAGTTCAACAAATATTGCTTTTGTTGATAATGCATTAGAACTATTGTTTTACTGTTCAATATAGAACATTAGTACTTTCATTTTACACAAGATTCAACCTCTTTGCTTACTCAGAGCAATTGTGGCAACATTTCTAACAAACTATCACTAAGTTCAGTTAAATACTCCAAGAAAGTTATTTTATGTTTCAAGCATTGAACTTTGCTTTATTATTTCCTGGGTTTATAATTTGTGAACTGTAAAATAAAGGTGATAATTTACTAGAGATTGGGTGCTATTTTCTATTGTATATCCTTCTATCCAGGGTTGTAAAAATGTTACATTCATAGATACATACGTAGTTAAATTGTGTTGAAAAAAGATAAAGTTCAACCCCTCCAAATTAAAACCCAGCATACACACACACACCTCTCCACTTTCCATAGCTATAACTAGAGTTTAGTATCAAAATAACCTTTGATATTATTTATGTCCAAAAATCATCCAAGCCATCACAATATCACCCGGCAGTGCATTCCACAACCTCACTGTCCTCACTGTGAAGAACCACCTACGCTGCTTCAAATGAAAGTCCTTTTCTTCTAATCTGAAGGGGTGGCCTCATGCGGTGATCCTCTTTATGGGTAAAAAGGTCCCCTGATATTTGCCTACAATGTCCTCTAATGTATTTGTAAAGAGTAATCATGTTAATCACAGAGCTAAGCTCACTAAGTACCCTGGAGTGACTACCATCTGGCCCTGGACCTTTGTTTATCTTAACATGTTCTAGTCTCTTTTGAATTTCATCATGTGTGAACCATGCATCATTAGATGTATTACTAGATTTGGTACTATTAATAAAGAAACCTTCATTAACGGGTTCCTCATTTGTGCATTCAGCCATTTCTCTTTTTTTCTATCAGTGTTTTCTTTTTAACATTTAAAGTTTGCCATCTCACTATACTATGCTTTGGGTTATTATATGTGCTGTTCAAATAATGGATGATAAAACTGGTGAAAGGTTAAATCGTGTATCCAGTGCTCTATGATATTTTTAACTGGCCTTAAATTGGACATAGCTCCTTGTTTAAAGAAAACCTGTTAGAGTATAATGCACAGTGTATATACTAAATATATATTTAGTATATACTAAAGCACATTGTCTTTCCTTTATCCAAGGACTCTCTAGCCTTAGGGAAATTACTTATTGGAGGTTTGATTAAGATATGCAATCTTTGGCATTCAAATATAGGTAAATTGTAACTCAAAGCTATACAGCAATCAGATTTCCCAACTTCTAATGCAATAACAATGTAGAAGAAAATTGAAAATGTACTGATAAAATGAGTTTGCTTATCAGATGCCATTGCATCATTCGAATATAATGTTTTAGTAGGTTGAAGAAGTTAAATCCTGCTGTTCTCAATGTAGAGCACCATCTACAGGTTACTGTCTCCCTCAACTGAGCCCTGAAAAGGAAACATAAAGGAAATGGTATCCAAGCTGAACTGTAACCCTTACACTTTTATGATGAAGTTTGGGGCACTAGTTTATTTAGAAAGGAACCATGCATCCATAAAGGGAATGGAGGTATTTCAGTTAGTTCAGTTGCTGGTCGATGTACATATGTTTTTAAATTGAGGTATGGCAGTTCATTCATAGAATAGGCTCACCACAGATGTTCAGCAAAAGTGTACTGCCTATTTCAGTGATAACATCCTGGGGATATGTAAACAACCTTGGTTGCTTTTAATTTGGGCCCCTACTGTGGTTTGTGTCACCTGGGATATTAACACTAAACAGTCCTTCATTGGGGGAGCATGCAACACAAACTACACACTCTTACTAAAGCTTTCATAAAAAGGTGCCTGTTATTGATTCCCACTAAGAAATCTATCCTACCATAGGGCCCTCCCGCATATCAGCTCTACATGAGTGGTGTCCTAAAAGAAAAATATATGGATTCCATTCAGAATACTCATAACAGTTCTGGGTCAACTGTCAACAACTGTCACAGCTGACAACTGTCACCAACAGGTTACACTTTATAAATTAGGGGATTTTACCTCTTTACTTCTTCCCAATGTCCAGGTTTGTTGTTAAGTAACCCCTAATAACCAATAGTTTTCAAACAGCAAATCTGTAAATGCTTGCTGATGATAAGTTGCTATAGGTTACTAGAACAGCACCAACAGTTGCACCTTTACCTTTGCAGCTATAGATACCCTTCCTCAACTTGGGAAAAAGGATATCAAGGGAGAGCAAAAATGTATTTCCACAATGCTATTCCTTAAATACTAAATATCAAAATATGGCATCACAGCATGCTGGAAAAGTTGTGTATATCTGTAAACAGCAGAGTGGGATATTACTTGTAGTCCCATATATTTTTTTTTTTTTTTACACAGACCAAAAATTAGTTTATGCTCTGACTTCTAAATCAGATATTATTGAAGGCCATTGACTTAGACAAAACTTTATATTCCATCTGCATTTCTTCAAATACAATCAGCACACTGAAGTATGGATCAAGGTTCACTGGGAAGAAAGAGAAGAGGAAGGCCTTCATTTTTATCCTAAAGAGGACACGTCCATTCACTAATGACACAGTGGATCAAAAAGATAAATAAATCATGCCCAAACTATTATATATTTTATAAATGCTACTACAAAGGAGGAGATATGTTATTTTTTCTGATATATTTAAAATTCTTTGCCTGTTATAGTTATTGTTTCTTCTTTTCTTGCACTTCACAGATTCTACAGATACAGACAAATTCTGAAATGGAAACAAAAGTTACATTCTACTTTCAGTTTTAACCGTCACAACTAAAACAAATCAGCAGTCCAATAACAAGCCTCTCTGTTATGAGTTGCCCCTTATCTAAAAACTTAAGTGCTACAGCTGAGGGAAGGGAGGCTTGTAGAATGCGAGTTTCAGTTTTAGTCCTGTATGGTGTGAAAAATAAATAAAAACTTATTTTCTAATTTAAGCACATGCTACTTATTAAACTAATGTTGAAAAAGGGGTGTATGGCCATATAAATGTGAAAATGTTTAGATTTCATTTTTATGCCAAGAATTTACAGCCATATATATATATATCCTATATAAATGGAGATTATACTTGAAACTACATTGTACCTTTATAACTAGATCCCTAAATATTAGCTCTATAAATATTATTTCTTTAGATAAACTAAATATATTGTTAGAATTTATTAAAAAAATGGTTATAATCATGTCAGATAATAGCTTATGTTACATAAGATTCTCTAATCAGCTGAACTGTGTTCTCTGGAATTCAGCATATTAAAAGAAGAAACCATGATGTTCTTAACAGTTAATGTGTTTGGAAATGGTTGCCACACAGATGGAGGTTATTATTATTATTTGATTAAATCATATAGTGGGGCATAAAAAAGATGCAGCATGTTTCATTAATACACACAAATGCTGCAGTCAGCATAAATGTATTCGTGTGCAGAAGGGAAAGTAATGCAATTAACCCCAAATCACAGCAGGTAGTCATTCACCAACCACTGCTATGGGCAAAAATGTTTTATAGAACAATTAGAAAATGAGTCTCTTTGTTTATTAGAATCTAATCAGCTAAACTTTGAAATAAACTATGTAAATAATGAAGATAAGTTAAAATGATACTCCGTTTTTTTGTATTTAATTCTTTAATCAGACACATATTTTTCATTTAAACTGTTCTTTAAAAATGACATGCCATAATGGATTGGACTGTTTACAATAAATATGAATTATCTTCACAATAAAGCAATGCTGCTTATGTAGACATTAGCTTTCAGTAAGAAATTAGGAAGGGGTGGAAAAAATCCCTCTCGACCTGGTACAAGTAACTTCTCAACTGAAGATTGTAGTTAATAGTAACTGATGTATTTGTTCCATCCTTCTTAGGGGCAAATTCACTTAGAGGCGAAAATGCGCTAGCGACGTCTTTCGCCGTAATTCACCACACTTTGTCTAGCGAATTTTCGCCAGTCCGACGCTAAATCACTAAAATTTGAATTTGCACTCAGGGAGGCAAAAAGTAGCAAAGTTGCATGACCATTACTTCATCAGGCAAAGCGCATTTATGATAGCAATGCGCCTAATTTGCATATGGTTCGAAGTAAAAAGTATAATAGAAGGATGTTACAGCCACTACATTACACTACACAAGCCCAGAAAACCTTTAATAAATAAAATAAAGTTGTCCTATTGCCCTTAACATGTGCCGACTGTATAGTTGAGTTGCAATATGTTAGGATATGTAGGGGGGAAGGAGGGTAACCCCCAAAAAATTACGCTATTTTTCAGACTATCAACCTAAAAAAAGTAAAAGATGCCAGCCTTTTTCTCAAACTCCTTTCTATTCTATTGAACTTCACCAGGTCTGACCTGGTGAAGTAAAGTCTAAGTTCAGTAAAATGGGAATCTTAGTGAATTAGCGTAGTTATGTCCCTTCGTCAGTGCACAACTTCGCCTGGCATAAGGGTGCAAAGTTGCTCCAGTCTATCTACTTCGCTAGCGAAGGGACACTGTTAGTAAAATGGCAAAGTTGCGAAATGGCTTAGTGAATTTGCCCCTTAGTATCAATTCCCTTGTAAAAGTGACCTTGAACAAGTATAAAAAGTATCCAGGAGGTACACACTGAACATGACATTTATTTTTTAATTTAAGATTTCTTTTAAATTTGAAAAAAAGGCAAGATTAAATTTGATCGCAATTGAATACAGAAAAAACAATCACATTGTTTCATTCATTCATTCATTCATTAATTTAAAGAAATGTTTTAATTGTTTTACACTGGCAGCTTATTTGCCAGTGTATAAGGGCTTCCAATCGGTCTCCCTGCTCGATATCTAGCCAAAATTTCAATCTGGGAGGTTTGACTTTTCAAGCGATCAAGGATAACATCACCTAGGTTAACATAACCTCGCCAAACGAGCAGATATTAACTTGTATGGCCACTTTAAGATCTCCACATGATAATCATTGCCATCACTGGGTTAGGTGAAAAATTAAACATCCAGGTAACACAAAAAATGCTCCATGTTACATAGAGCTAATTTTCATGTGTTTTATTCATATTGTTCATTCATTTCCATTGAGTTATATACATGAGTGCAGGGATAGAGATATAGAAAAAGGCCTTCAGTAAGGTTAAATCCCTACAAAAAAAACAAAATCCATTAGAAAGCCACAGGCAAGTGTATCCCTTTACAAGGGCTTATATTTATTTGCATTGATGTGTCTTGTATAATAGAATGATTCAATTAACAGTAAAATTACTGGAGCATTTGAAAAATCACTTGCTGCAAGGGGTCTTGTCTGGCCCTGTTGAGGCCATCCTTCACCCAGAAACACCATAAAAACCAAAAAGCTGCTCTGTGAGGCCACAATTTTATTGTTAGTTTTTATTATCTTTTTCGCCATTCAGGGTCTCTCCTGAATTTAGTTTGTTTCAGACTGTTCACCAGAAATAAAGGCTTTTGACAATTACTTCCTATTTTCAACTTGTGACAATTTTTCTAATATTAAAATGTAAAGTTAAATGTTTCACTTTCTAAAGGAGCTATTGGAGGGGGTTGTGAACTCTGTAACTGTTTTGAATTTATACAGTTAGTAGATATGTTTCTTATCTTTGTCCCTGCTAAGCAGAATCCTTGAGTTTCATTAAAGACATCTAAAAACACCTCAACTGAATGTGTTTGGAAGGTGAACAATCCCTTTAACCACTAACTGGTTGTTAGGGTAAATTTAAAATAACCAACTACTGTAGATAAGTACTGAAACTCCAAACTGAAAAGCTGCTGAGCAAACAGTAAATTATTCACTAAATAATTCAGCAACCATAAAAAGAACAAAAACTGCTGACCAATAGCGATAAGCAAAATTTTTTTGCCAGGTTTCACAGTGCTAAAGACCATAGACTCCAATGAGTCACCCATCAACTTCAATGCATTCTGGAATTTTTTGTTGTTTTGACGGGTCGGATTCGCCCATCACTACTGATCAACTGAAAACTAAGGGGCCTATTTATGAAACCTCAAGCTTTTAATGTGGAAAACCTTGAAAGTTGAGAGAAAAAAAAATTCAAGATTTTTGATGCTCTGAAGCTGCTGCAAAGCCGATACTCCAGCTAAAACCTATAGAAGTTAATAGCAGATGGCTGTTTAAGACTGGTTTTCATTCGATAATCAGATACATTTTAGTTGTTGAGGCGACAATTCTTCGCAGCTTCACAGCCAATTCACTTAGACAACGTTAGTTCACTAAAGTGCAAAGTTGCATCCAGGGCGCTGAATGCTGGCGACTTTTCTTTAACATTACTTCGTTAGAGTGAGCAAATCAAAGCGAAGCCAATTCTGCCTAGTGCAACTTTTCTAGAGTTCTTGCGCTCTGGATAATTTGCATCCATTAAGTGGAATGGAGCTATTTATTTTACATGATGCACCTAATACTTTACATTTACAATGATAACTAATCATTCCAAGCGAAACTTAATAAAATCAATAGTTGTTTTACTGCTCTACACATAAGCCCACAGTTAAATAATGTGCCATATGGTAAAAAATGTATGGGCTGAAAAAAAAATTCTGCCTTTTGTAGCCTAACACTAAATTTTTTTGTACTTTGAAGATATTACACAAAAAAATGATGATGTAAGTAACTGAATATTAAGGATGCTCTATGCATTTCACCAGGTCAGAGCTGGCGAAGGCAAGTCTGGCGAAAGAGATAACGTTCAGTAAAATCTGCATCTTAGGGAATTTGCAGAGTTACGTCTATTCGCCAGAGAGAAAATTTGCCTGGCATCGGAGTGCAAAGCAATGCTAGCGTACATTGCTAGCGGAGGGGCGTCTGCACTAGTTATTGGATAAGTAATGAAATGACGTCACGCTGGCGAATTTTCACTAGCATTAGTCACTTCACCCTTTAGTAAATCTGCCCCTATGGTACAGTTCCAATGTATATGTCTTGAAAATTAAGGTCTGTACACCTTGTAGCTAAAGATGGTGTTAAATTAGGAAAATAACACATTATGGTACAAAAATATATATTGCTACTATTTTCTATAATTCCAGTGTAATTGCAACTGATATATCAAAAATCAAAACAAGCACATTTTAATGAATTGTATGCAATTGGGTTTGAAACGTTTAAGGGGCTATTTATCAAAATCCAAATTTTTCTCACTACTGTATATACTGAAAACCATTCTGACCATATCCACACAGACTCCCCCTCCATTTATCTATACATTTTTCTGGAAATTTCTTGTGTTGGAAAAAACTAAATAAAATCATGAAAACATTTTTTTAAATTGTATGTTTTTGGATTTGATGTCTGAAAATGCAGAATTTTTCATATTATCCAAAAAACCACAAATTATTCTGATTAATGTACAAAACCCAGAGCAGATCATAATTTCTTCCATGTGTAAATGGGACATCTGCCATTAAATTCTACATGACCATGGCAGGATACATATGGAGTACTTTTTTTTTCATTTAGATTTTTGGCAGCATTGGGGTTTAATGAATCACAAAAAAATCAAGGTTTTTTTTTCTTTCAATAAAAATTGTGATTTCCCCTTCAAAACTTGGCAAGAAAAAAATAAGACTTTAATAAATAACCCCCTTGGACAAAGTGTGTAAATGGAGGAGGGATGCACAACAATGAAGGAGTGCAAAGAGTGACTTGGGATACAACTACCTTTAATGAACAGCAGTTTTAAAGCAACAGAAAAATGGAGGCATCTGTTGACAAGTCATTTCAAGTGAAATAAATGCCATTCTGATCAATTATGTAAGCATCTTCTGACTCTAATGTGTCATTTTCCTCGACTGATGTACATGAATAGTGCTGTTTCCCTGATAAATGCATCTTTCACTTTGGCTGTGAGAATACAGTTTTACTTTTCAGACTATAATGTTGGAGATATATCAACAAAATCACGCTGATAGAATAAGCTAAGAGAGATTTATGTCACAGATAAATTTAGCTTGCATCTACGTTTTTGAGATCCCAGAGTCTAATTTATTAATATGTCAATTACAGGCAAAGCTGAGACACTGTTATGTCACTTAAATATACAAGAATAAACACCTGACACATTCTTCACCATGGTTCCTTTGTTACTCTCATATTATTATTCTTTGCCTATTTATCACTATAGGAAATTACCTAATCAGAAGGAGACATTGCTATGTAAGGCACAAAAGAAAAAATAATTGGTGTAGTTACTGCGAGCTTCATTCTGTGTAATGTCAAAGGATAAAGTTTTAATAAAAGCAGGTAGGGGCTGTAGGATCTGTGCCGATGAGTTTGGTATGTTATTCTTTGAAAATAATGACTTTACTTTTTTACACTTTTATGGCAAAAAATGAACTTAAAAACCTAGAATTAGAAAGGCACAGTAGCTGGATAATAAATGATACAACAGAGGATGGTGATGAAAATATGACTCCTATGTGGGAATGTAATAAAAGTTGGTAAAGGAAACATTTGATATGTACAATGTTTTGTGTATTTTTAATATGTACAATGTTTTGTGTATTTTCATTTATTAGTTATTATATCAGCACTGTACAGCAAAACAATAAATTAGTGTGACTGTATATATATATTATATATATATATATATAATTCCTTAATCCACAACTGGACAGTCAGCATAAGCCATTAAATTGAAACCTTAGAAACTATTCTAATTTTCAGTTATTTATAGTTTTCCTTCAATAAAGCCATGTTTATCATACATTTTGTCTGGTTGATTTCTATTTTCAATTGTGATTTAAAGTGGTCTTCAAAAACATTCACATTTGTAAATGATAATCACAGGTACTGGTCAACTGTTGGATGGAACTGGTCAACTGAACTGGAAGGGACTTAGAGTAAGTAGTTGCATTTTGATCTCTGCCACATGCAGTTAAACCAGGGTTCAATATAATGAAACCAGTATTTTCCACCTTGCGTGACTTCTTTGTACTTTTAAAATGCAGCACAAAGAATTAAGGCAGCACTGCATACAACATGATGTGCAACTATTTGCTGTACTGGAGGTGGGTATCATGTGGGCATCACCTTGAAATAGCTTTACTGTGGGTCATTTAGAGACCGCCAAGTAACAACTGGGGAACACCCTTTTGCCTGATAGCCCTGCATCTTGCTTTGGATTTGAAATCTGCTGGAAAGCATGGAGCATAGCTTGTACCTATGACTACAGCATAGCCAGCACTACTGAAGCATGTGCACTGCCCCAAGCACTTCCACTGCAACAGATATAATAAGCCATTTGCATTCACTGTATCTATTGTTTAGTTCTTAAATTATTAATCTATTTTACTACAATGGAATCACCCCTAATACTGTAAATCACAGTTCATTTAGGTCTTTCATGTGTTGCTATTTTCTGAGACTTCAACACGAAAACAAAAATAATTTCTATTTCTCATGTTTAATAATTATATTATTGAATTCACAAATGACTCACAGATCACTTGCTACTGCTTTGTGCAAACAGATGTATAATGAGACTTTATCACTAATTTAACTAACATAGACATATGTGTCATAAAACTAATGCATTTACACTTGCATTTACTGTAACATACAAGAACTGTAAACTGAAGAGAGTATTATAGGTAGCAGTTAAGCAGATGGCATTTGAGAATGACAATTTAAAGAAAATAATAACTTTTGGAAAGTTATTCTCTTGGATGTTAAAAGCACTTCAACTGAGTAAGACAATATTGCAATGGATCTGATATATCGACACTTAACAACACTATAAAGGACCTACAACTGTGGGGTTGGCAACCCTATGGGAACACAGATCTTCCGTGCTAGATACTCTGAAAGCCCAGGCTAAAGATACATTAAGGTGATATTTTTTTGGTGACTGCAATAAAATATTTGCTCTCCTAGATATTCATGCAGTTCCAGCAAAATACTGCTATCTAGGCTTAAGAGCACTTTTGATGAGAAGTATCATATTTCTCAGTACCTAATAATAAGCTGTGCTCTGCTGAATCATCGATAGTATACTAGTGGTTATAATGTGTGGAAAGCTTCCTTTAGCATTATGTGGAGGCCGTACTTTTAAAAATATCATATTTTGTGACATTTTTCTTGTGTCTAAGTCTGTGATTCTTTACCTTCAGAGAGCCCAAATGATATTACAGACACACTTTGTCTAGCTGTTGCACAAAATATTACATTATTAAGTAGAATCAAGGAGCCCAACCATTTTCAAGTTCTTAAGTATAGGCTAAAATTCTCTAGTCTGGGGGGGGGGGGGTTAATTAGTGCCACTGCTATTGTAAAGGCAGTAGATCACGTTGTTGGTTTCAATATCCCAGCAAATATGGGTCACATATCCAAACATGTTGTGGCAACACCTTCAGTGTTGTTAAAAGCCAGCAAATACTAGATTTGTCAGTGTAAGATTTGTATTTTTTAAAATAAGAAAAAACAGGAAACTCGGCTGCCACCATAGATGACCATGTAAGTATGGACCAAATGTCAAAAACCCCTTAAAAATACCAGGAAACTTGACATACAGATGCAGCCACTTGGATTTGTGTGTTAAATGTGTCGTGACTATGGATTAATTGAACAAACTGTGTTATCTAAAGTCATCTTCACTCATTTAATGCATTGAACCTTTTCATTAGCATAACAAAACACCATTGTTTTCAATGGTGAACTCTTTAATTGGGTGGGATGCTGTGACACAATATTCTGAATTAAGTGGGAAAAATGGGATGTCTGAGTTAAATTAATCTGTGTCAAACACACAATGCAAAGTGGCTTCATCTATATGCATAGTGCAGCAATACTGAATTTTCAAAAAGATTTTAATTCAAATTTTCAAATGTTTTTGAAGACCACTTCGAGCAGTGAATTTTGAAAATTCGATCGAATCGAATGATTCAAATAATTCGAATAAAATTTCATTTGAATATTCGACTGTCAAAGTACTTCCGCTTAAAATTTTTATTCGGCTGCCTAGTTAGCCAGATCAAAGCTACCAATTTGGGTTTCATTATTTTTGATTGAATAGGTACTATTCGATTGATTGATAAAATCGTTCGAATCGATCAATTCGAACGATTTATTGATCGATCGAATATTTCCTATTCGATCGTTCGACCAATCGAATTGTGGTAAAATCCTTAAAATTTGATATTGAATTAGAAGGAGTTTAATTCCCCTTTAAATTCGATGGTCGAATTTGAGGGTTTTTAAACCCTCGAATTCAACCAATAGTAAATCTGCCCCTAACTGTTCTAGAATTTACATTCCAATTTTGGTGTAATGTATTATGAATAAGAAAAATATATACATTATGCACTCAAAGTGTAAACTCAAGAAGGAATTAGCAATAAACCTGTGGAATATCTCAACTTGTATGTGAAGTAACACTTTCTATGTGAGCTGACATTGACAAGATGAATAGATTTAAATATTTAAAATATGTAAATAGGTCCAAATTTGTGCATTTCACAAGCAGACAGGTTTAAATGTTTTATGACTATGAAGTCATTACAAAGTGACTGATTTAATAAAGTGTTTTACCCTAGGCTTTTTACTATTTAATGGCATTGTTTATCAGTGTCTAAAACTGTCATGTCTTTTCTTTTAGAAACTGCTGTTTGTGACAGTATTCTAGAACTACCACTCTAATATCTAATCAGTTAATTCTCAGTGATGCGTGACAGAGACGTGTTAATAAATAATTAATGAGCAAATTTATAGATTCAGCATAGACATCCTTATGGTCTATTGTTTTGGGGGTATATATGGTAATATAAATTCCCAATTATCATCCATGCATTTGACTTAGAGACCATTTGAAGAAAGAAACAATGGTGCCTTTCTCATTTGGGATAGCTTAGATGTAATTTAATCTTATACCTTGACAGAAAGGATGATAGGCAAAGTGACAGTCATATAAATACATGGATAATAGAAAAGTTAGATTGACAAATGGGCATGAACCTTGACAGGACAAAGAAGCTGAAGACTATTGAGATCACAAAGTTCAGGCAGGCCAATGAGAACAGGAAGCGATGGGGATTTTCCTCTTCTGATCATCACTTGTTGGCATCCCACTGCTCAGGAAGGGATTTACTGAGGTCGGATAGTGTTATTGTTATAGCTGATGTGTGAAGGTGAAGGGATGTTTACCAAGGAACAAGCCTTAAGCCCTGGTATACATTACAATCAGTCAAGCATAATTTATTGGAGTTTCGTGCAGGCCTGGATTCCAGGAGATATGGTTTTTAGTTGTCTGTCCTACGTGCCCATTGAGCATAGCTGTGTTGTTAGATGGCTGGTACAGCAGGTAGCCCATTGGGGTCTTCTATCTTAATTAGAATTACTGTGTGAAGTAATGTTATAATAATGAACTAATGTGGTTACTATACAGTTTAAAGTTTTTATCATTAATCTTATTCTTGTTATTAAAACCATTCCAGATTGGTATGCTTCGTGTGTCACTTGGCTTTTACAGAGTGAGGGTAGCAAGGGTGTGGGATTAGTATGGCCAGATAGGTTGATGCTGTACCAGATCCCAGATCTTCCTAGAAGAGTAAAGGCTATTATAGCATTAAAGGGAGGACCAACTTTATAGTAACACCCTTGGTTTGTGAGTGAGAGTTTGTATAGGCAGGTATCTGATACTTTTGGCCATATAATAAGGTGTATTTTATATAGTCACATATAGATATGTTCAACTTCAAAACAAAGAATAGTTTTCCTTTATTGGCTTGTCCTTTGTTGGTGATAATCTCCAGGAGTAATAGGCGAAACGCGTCAAGTGGTGACGAATGTGGAAGTAAACCGAAGCAGAGCAACAACTCATGTATGGTGAGAGACGCCAATTTCCCCTTTCCTAAACAAGCACTCTCCATTGTGTATGAATACCTTGATATTATTAAAGGAACAGTAACATCA